>SNQN01001897.1:0-16628 GCA_008642245.1 Bassia scoparia
AATTAAATATCTCATGTATGTGTGTGCATACTTCTCACTATATGATTTGTACAGGCTGTTCATAGCCATATGCCTATTCTAATCCGGACCATGGGTGCATCACCGTCCCTTCTTGAAATTATTTCTGATCCTCCTGATGGAAGTGAAAATCTTCTGATGCAGGTTTTTTTTTTATTTTTATTTTACAAACTGTTATATTTTAGATTTAATTGCCTTTTTCTATTTTTGGGGGCAAGAGGGGACCTGTTAGATGCCCTACAACTGACCCATGCTTTTTCCTCGCTGCAGGTTTTGCAAATTCTCACTGATGGCAGAGTTCCTTCAACAGAATTGATTTTAACTATTAAGAAACTTTATGAGACGAAGATTAAAGTATGTTGTAGTTTTTCTTTTTGTTGTTTCTTCTTCTTATGCTTTCACGAATGTGGGAAAAATACTGATGCAATTATATTTTTACATGGAACAGGATATAGAGATTTTGTTTCCAATATTATCCTTCCTACCAAAAGAAGAGGTTCTTCTAACATATAGTTATTGTTATTATTTTTTATAATATGTTTTTCAACAACTATGCTTGCTACCTTGGTACTTGCACTGTAGTTATTGGTTGGGTTCTGTATATTATTATCTCCCTCACCTTATTTTTTCATCAGCAATKGTATTAGTATGTTGTGTTACTATTGAACTGTTTACTCATGTAGTCAACAAAGCAGCATCTTGTCTTTCTTATACCTTTWAACATTAGAGACTTAGAGTGATGGATGATCCAAAGAAAGGTTTCGATAAATTCCACTTTATGCTTCTCTTTCCTTTTGTCATCACCTTTGTTTCTATTATTGAACTCATTTTTCATTTTAGAACTGGGYGTCTGGGCATCTTGTTGCTTTGCAAATTTATACCTCCAGAGTTATTCATTGCATGYGTCTCGTTATCTTATCTTTGATTCAAATTGTTATTTGTTTTTGGTGTATTTTTATTCTAAAATATATTATTACCCATTCACCTCATCCTATCCAAAGTCTCTACAACATTTTTGGTGGCTGGGCCATTTCCCGAATATTCATCATTGACTCTTTATTGTCAGGTATTGAGTGTATTCTCTCATGTTGTTAACCTTCCCCAAGACAAGTTCCAGGCTGCCCTTGCACGCTTGTTGCAGGTAATACTCTCCTTGTCAGTACAATCTAAAGAGAAAATAAATACGAATTATTATATGTTTTTAATTGCGTCTAGGATGTCGGTGCATTGGCTATAAACTGGTGACATCAGATGTTCTTTAAGCAAAAGAGATGAACTTAGACTGAACCTGATAATTTGCGGAAAATTAAGGGATATTTTTCCGAWTAACTTTATGACTTAACTGCATTTTGTCCTCTGCTAGCTAGTCCTAAAAAAGTACTAAGGCTAAGGGGAGCTTGATTTTACAAGGGGAAAGTTGAGACAAAGCCTTGAATAAGGCAGGCTCACATTAAATTATTGTAAAACAGGTTAAAACTTACCCTTAAAATTGATTGAATGATCTATAAAGTATTAATATGTCGATATACCTTATAAACTCATCCCATGTACATCACCTCTTGATGTAGAAGTATATCATTGGAGTTAGAAGTGACGCCAAAATCTAGTGAATTTGCCTAAGTTAATGTAGCCGTCTCCCACGATACTTTTTGAGAAGTTGAGTGTAAGAAGGGACACAGGAGTAATAAAACGTAAACACCCGATTTCCTTTGTTTGTTTTTGGAAGTCCCATGGAAAGGGAATCAACATTTATTAATTTATAACTAGCACCACAAACTTCCTTCTCTATCCACCATCTCCCTTCCCTTCATTATTCAATTACGTCGTGCTGCCTAGTGGTCTGAGGTTGCTTTTGAATGGGATGCAGTGGGTTCGGGTGCTAGGATTTTGTGTGGCATATGATGGTTTTATAATAATTTTGTGGTGGGATTCGTGTTGTGGGATAGGTTTTTGGCTGTGGTCAAGGGTTGTGAGGGCCGTAGCTGTAGCCATGGTCTAGGTAGGTATATCTGCTGTTGGTAGGGTTATGTTAATGGATCAGACTTGAGAAAGAACTTTTTTGAAAGAAATTGGGACGGATATGGTAAATTGACAGAATTGACTAAGAAATAATTTTAGAGGATTCATCAGGTGATAAGTTAGCTTTCTTCCAACATCATATTATTTGAGAAAGGGAAGGAAGAAGCCTGGAGGTAGATAGACTAAGATAACTGCTATTACTGAGCAAAGCAATTCAAGTGCATTACTATTTACCATAGACTTGAAAAATGTAAATAGTTTGTGAATGACTCCCTAACTTCCATCCCCACATTTACATTACTATTATTATCCCCAAAACAATATTATATTGAACTACTCAAAATCCCCCTTCCTTTGACCCTAGAATAAGTACAGTTATTTGAGGCCTGGTTGCACGTGTTATTTTACTAAAATGCACTGCTGAACCTCTTGTCCTTTCTTTGATGGCACCAATGCCCAAAAGCAAACACTCTTTAATGTGTTCCTATACTACCCTCCCCGCATCAGTAGGTTCATTACACAATGCAGTAAAAAGATTGTTTTGCTTATTGCTATTACTTTCCCTTGTTATCTTAACTAACAAGGAGGAAGCTGGCAAAAAGAAGAAGAAAACTGTTTGTTTACCTATGTCCCTGAACAGCTAAATGAGTTAACTTTAGAACTTCTTTATGCTGTTTTCTTTTCATCCTACTGGATGATGTGAAAATGATATTATTCTTAATTTGGATGTTGGAAGATTGTGCATCATAATTAAGTTTACTGCAAAATTCCCATTCGGGAGTCTTGCACCTGGAAATTTTCAGAAAAGTTGCTATAGGAAAACCATCTTTATGGCGTTCATCTAACAACTTGAACAAATTGTTCTGCAGGGGTCTACTCCTTCTGGTGCAGTGTTAACTCCTTCAGAAGTGTTGATTGCTATCCACAACATAGATCCTGATAAAGAGGGAATCCTTTAAAGAAGGCATTTTTCTTGTCTTAAAATTATATCCTTTATCATGCTTCATCTGCTTATAGATTCCTACTTAATAGTATTGACCTTGTGTTCCCTTTCCATGAACAGGACTGATCATGTAATGCTTGTTTTGAGCAAGGGCAGAAAATGTTACACAGCAAGTAATTGCCAAGGTTCTGAATCACCTGGTATGTTCTGTCATCTCTTCCTTTCTATTCTTTATCTCCTTGTTCAAATTTCCTCTTGTTGTAGTGAACAGATACCGCTTCTCTTTTGTTTCATTGAGAACATGCTACAAGCAATTGGGTGCTTTCCGGCTTGGTAGTGAAATTTCATTCACATGATTTTGTGAACTTGATTATTTCACCATTCTTGACCTATTTGCCCTTAGAAAGCTAAATTAATTTTCTTTCGATAATAGTAGTGAGTAGACCATTCTGTTTATTTGAATCAAATAAAGTTATATTATTGTATGTAATTATGCTCCTTGAGCCTTGGCTAGACCTAGTTCTTGAATATTAAATCTGTCTTCATTGGCTCTATTCTTGTTAATATACTTGTTAATATGTAAGTTAACCTGAAATGCTGTACTTAAATTTGTGAATGCCACTTGTATAAAATTATGTGTATCTAGTCGAGTATGTGTATACATACCATCACCATATTACTTGTAAATTTCTTACTTTTAGCTATAGCAAATAAAAAACTTAATAAAAATCGTACAACACAAGAAATAAGTCACTCAAAAAATGAAGAATCTTTGCTAGTTGACAGGACTATTATAGGCTTACCTATTACTCAAAGAAATCTCTTTCAGTGCTGCAAATAGTGTACAAGTACAATTGAGTCGCTTTAAATCATTAGGAGTATTTTTAATAGTTGACTGTCACGTGAGCCAAAACAATTTGCTTAAGAAGTTGGGTAGGAGAACAAGACCTCAACAATTGACCATTTGATACTTGTGGCCAAATGTTTAGAGATCCTTTTCTTTTTTCGCTTGAATTAGAGTTATTCCTATCTAGGGTAGTCACATAGTCAGACTACTGTCTATGGAGGCTAATCTATAAGTTTTTAAATGATGAAAGGAAAGAAGCAACTGTATTGCCTTCACAAGCACAACGTGCATAAATATTTAAATCTGAACTATATTGGTTGACTGTAAGGCCTTCTCATCGAAATTGTAGTTTTCTTTTGTTTTGGGTGTGACTTCAATTCTATACTGCTTTTCTGTGACACTGTAGGTGGACTTCATAAATGGAGATCTTTCTCCGCTGTGGAGCAAGCAGGTAACAGTTCACTTTTCGACTTGTGATTTTCCTGTTATTAGTCTTTTTCTATATTCTTTAGTCTATAATTGGCAACATTGTCTGGCAGATTTGAAATATCCGAAGTTAGGGTAGGGTTCTCAAATGTGCACAGTTGACACAGCCACACTCTTTCAATTGTGTTGCTCCAGTATGTTTGATGATCTGACTTGTGCCCTCGTGATGTATATGTGCTGCCTCTTTTTGCTATGAATTTTGCAATTCTAAATCGTGGATGCTATGAATTTAGCAATTCTATTTTGTGCATTGGAGTCTTTGCTTTAATTTTCAGCTTTTCTCTTTCTTAGCTCCACAAGCCCAGCTTGAAGCTGCTCTTAATAAATTCCAGCACTCAAAGCACCATTGGCTGCTCATGCAACTCAACAAAAATCTACACTCCCAAGGTATGTCCAAAGCAATCTGCTATTGTGTATACATCCGTTTATTCTTTTTGTCAATGATCGTAGCTAAGTTTTGCTTGGATGATGGATTTAGTTCTATACTTGTTGTTCTCAGGCATTGCATCTGAATCTCAAACTGTGAGTCAGTCACAATCAGCGTTCCTGAGGCTGGGGATGCGAGCAGCTCTTGACAAAGATCGTGTCACAGAGAAAAGAACAGAATCATCTGTGAAGCTAATATAAATGGTAAAAGCTAAGCAGTCACTTCAATCAAGGTACTGCTATGTAATGTTCCTTACATATGGACATGCAACTATGCTGCTGGGTGCATAAATTGTCTAATTAGACGACAAACTTAAACCCTTAATATGTGATGCAAGAGAGCATTGCAGCACAAGACAGATAGCATGGCATTCCGCAGCCTTGCAGCTCGAACGAAGCTCAGACCACTATGTAGCAATTGGCATGAAGTAGGAAATGATTGGCTAAGGGATATGTAGTCAGCACCATTGAAAGCTAGTTTGATGAACGCTCAACCCATTAGATAAGGGCTAATGCTACTCCTGTAAAAGTATGCGTATCTTAAATAATGTACATACACCTTGTAAAATTTAAAGTTTTACAGTATCTTATTTGAAGTGTACTTGTATTCGTGAATTATAGAACATTTGCCGGTTTTGAACTTCTACTATATCATGCGACAATGATGTAATTTTTATGGTTCTTTTACTGGTGACTGGACTATTTATAGGCTTACTATTACTCAAGAAAATCTCTTCGGTGCTTGCAATAGTGTACAAGTACAATTGAGTCGCTAAATCTCTTGTCAATTCCGTAAGCAGTTCACTTCAATCAAGGTACTGCCTGAAATCGGATTGAGCAATGTACTTTTACTATTGCTAAGACATTTGCTACATGGCAACTTTGCTGCTGTGTGTTATTTTCCGAATTAGATGACAAACTTAGACCCTTAATATTTGGAGAGCAAGAGGGCATTACAAACAAGACAACATAGCATGGCATGTCCAGAGTTTTGCAGCGCCGAACACATCAGAGTACTCCCTCTGTAACACACAACTGCAACGATGAATATTTTTCCTCTCTACTTTATGTCAAATCGTTGCAGTTATTAACGTTAGGAGAGTACACTGTAGGCATTTTGGCATGAAATAGGAAACGAGCGACTAAGTTAAGGATCTGTATTCTTGTAGCCACCATTGAAGCTAGTTGTGAACGCAACCAATTAGGATAGGGCTTAATGCTACTCCCTGTAAAAATATGCATAATCTTAAAAGAATATACATACACCTTGTAGAATTTAAACTTTATCTTATTTGGAAGTACGTATTCATGATTTTTTTTTCTTTTGGCGTAACCTCGATTCACCCTTTTGGGCTAATCTGGATTCGAAGCATGTGTGGTAGTTATGTTTCTCCAGTTGTTGTTCGACGAATTCAATTTTTCCCTACCAAGTGTAAGTCCCAATCACCACTACAACCAACAATCAATTGGTTGTGTCATGAAATATAGGATAAGTAGGAACATTTGGCCCTTTTATTATTTTTATTTTCACTATTATCTTGCCAATTATGAAGTTTCGTATGAGTTTTTAAAAATAAAAAAATGTGAAAATTATTATTTTTATTTTTAATTTGGATTTTGTACAATAATATTATATGCCAAATATATAAAGCTATTGTTCTGCCGCATTCAATTATATAAAAAATTATACCTCGTCTAATCTATGACAGGGAAGCAATGATTGTTCCTTTTGAATTCCTAAATACCCTTCAAACTAAGAAAATTACATAATTAATAATTTGTATATGCATAAACTACACCAAATTAACATTCAACAATCTTTTTTTTCAATATATTCCAAATATATAAAAATAATTATTGTATCAAATGTCAACAGAGGAATTGAAAAGGGGAAGTTTTATCAATTAGCAAGAAGACTTAAATACAATATTGACTAATAATACTTCTCATTTATATTTATTCTCATAAATAATCAACCAATAATATATAGCATACTATAAAATTTCAAATTTAATCAATCAAGACTTATCTCTATTTAATTTAAAGTGACATTTTTTATTGTCGTTAAAAACTGTCATTTTTTGAAATTACATAAACAACTTAAATTACTTTGTAATATTATTATTAACATTGATCTTATGTGTCAATTCAAATATGAGTCAATCAATTATATATTAATTCATTTTTTTTGAGATTCAATCACAAAGAAACCATGAATTTAAACAAATCAACATTTTTTATAATTCCATCACGCATGCGCTGGTTAACAGCTAGTTTATTATACGAATACTAAAGTATACCATACCTAAAGGTGAAATGGGATATTTGCTATGTTGAACCTAGGTCATTTTCGGATAAAGTTTTGTTTAAATTTCTAAACGTAGTACAAGAAGAGTGTTTCAAGGAAATTTGAGTATTATCAAAACTCAAAATCTATGGCCACTTTAGTTGCTAATTTTTGCGAGCAATAATAAATAACCAGTTTTTTAATAAGACGATTGTAGTTAAATGATTGAATCAAACTTTAATAATTAGTATCCACACAGTATTTGTATAGATATGTTCTCATTCTAATCCTATAAATAATTTTTTGGAGGTAGTTACGTACATTTTTCGCTCACTATAATTTTTGAATTTATGACTTGTTAATCACCGTACCCAAGATTCATTTTTAATATATATTAGAATATAAAATTCTATCGACAAAATTTATATACACAGTCCTATAGTAACAAAACACGATGAGGAATGTTCATGTTAGATGTTCTCTGTCGGTTCAGGAAATCAAGAGATCATTCCATATGCTGATGCAAATAAATTATTGTAATTATTCACTCTGTTATACAATAATTTCAATTATTTCACAATGATAATTCTTTTTTTCCCAACTCAAAAAGACTAACTACAATAACTCTTGTCTCCTACCCCACCTTAGAATTTTAAAATTATCCAGAAGATTCAAAACTCAGTGAGAGTACAAGTACTATCAACAACAATCAATCCAGATTGGCTAACAATTTGTAATTTTTAATTTCTGATTAAAATACTATTTAAACCTAAATCAAAATACTCCACATATTGTTTTTTTAATGGACAAAAACTAACACTTCGTATGCGTTAGATATTGATAATTAAAGATGGAATACTAAGAATATAAATATTAATTTAGACATAATTTTTTACATCGTGCACAATGAATTTATTTATATAAACATACAGTATTTTAATCTACACAGTAACTCGTTATTATTCTCATATTTCTTGATATACAATATAATTTATATTGCCCGACTTTACTTATTAGCAATTAACCGGGTATTTTGTCGTTTATTTAAAATTTATAAATCAGATTACGAAGTAGAAATATATTTAGTTCATATCTACCCGTATCGCGCTCGTATGTGGCATAAGTATCTATTGTAATTCCACCGGCCCATCTCATATATCTATTTCTTCAACACATCATCAACCCTACTCGATTCCCCCAATTTTTCCAGATTTTTCCGCCATAAAAACCTCTGTTTACAAAACTCAGTCACTATTTTTCGTAAATTATAATACACTATAATACATAATTGTAAATTCGACGAAAAATTAAGGTTTCATTGATGATTAAGGAAGGGATTCTTCACTATGGGTTAGATTACTAAGGTTCTTCATTGTAGAAATGCTAAAGACGACTGATTCAAAAAAAGCTTACGAAAACTTTGCTATGAAATGCGATCCTGATAAACCTAAACAAAGAGCTGAAGCAATTCAAACAAATTCTCGAGTACATGTAATCATCTCTCCTCTCTTCTCTACATTTCTGATTTTTTTAGCTTTTTATTTTTTTAATTTTTTTAGGTTTAGGGAATAGATTGATTTAAAGTTATGTTTTTTTAAAAAATGTTGATTTGATTTGTAGCTGAATTTGTTTAGTTCTTGCTGATTGATTAGGGTTGTTGGGTTAGAGAGATGAATGTGTAATTTTACTTGTGTTTTGTTGTTGGTGAAAATTAGGTTTGAGCGACTCTCAGAAGAGGCAGTATGATCAGTATGGGGAAGAAGGTGAAGGCAAGTTGCCACCGAGGATTTCTGGTGTGGTGGATTTCCTGGGTTCGGATGGGGGAGTGTATTACTTTTGTTTCGGTTAAATACACGGAGTCCCATGATATTTTCTCCCGAGTTTTTCGGGTTTTCCGAGCCCGTTTGGCATGGGAGCATATGGGCGGATCTCGTGGTGTGCGGTGTGTGTGGTCTCTGCATTTGAAGAAGTGTTTTTTGGGAAGCATTTCTTCGTTTCAACGTGGTGCTGGTGGTGGTGCTGAGGCTCATCCATGCCCCGAAAGCTGCTGCTATTGAGCGCACATTGCAATGTAGCTTGGAGTATTGTACCAAGGCATACAAGAAGATGAAGATTTCCAGGAATGTTTCGACTCTCTGGGTAATCACTGTTTTCCCTTCTATGTATTTGGCTGTGAATGTGTTGTAATTGGTTGTAATTTGGTTGATATAGATTTGGAGCCTAATTGATTATATTGTCTGTAGTCTGATCGTAGCGAATGTATAGTTTATTGTGCAAAATTTCTACCTTGAGCAATTTTGAATAGCAAGTGTTACCCGTCGTTGTTTAGTGGTTCTAATTATTATAGATTATAACATCTTTCGTTTCTAACGGTTATAAGTCGTCTTACGTCAAAGAATTTCGAATACTTTTGGTCATTGGTTCTTTAGTAAGCTCCATTGTGTTAGCGGTATACGTTATATAAGTAGTAACCCTAAATTGACATTATCTTTTTATTGGTTGTATACCCTGTTCTATGGTTGCTTTAGTTATGAATAATGCTCTTTGAAGTACCTAAAGATGACATAAGCAGAGCTTCATAAATCCTCTACTTTTTTTCTGCTCCGCAAGAATCTTCATACCTTTGTGCTTTCTTTTTGTTAAATGCTCCCATTTTAGAGATTTCAAACTTTGGTAAAGCTTATACCACATTTATCCCTCCTTACCCACATGGTGTAGATGATGTGAGTATGAGTGCTATATGTTGCAAGAAGGACCTGTAGGTTTGTTTTGAATTGGTTAAGCTGATAATTAGGCTAGTTCTTGTCAAACCAAACTAAACTTAAAGGCTAATGCATTTTACGTACACATTGCATTTCCAACCTGAATAAGGATCTATAGTTTGCCCATGCATGCACGTGTATTTAGTACTTCTTATGTGCTGTTACATTCTGAATTTATTGATTATCGTATTCCATGCATTATTCAATTAATTTTGTTGATATTTTTATTTTTTGCTACTTTCCTTTGGCATGTCTGATGTGTCTTAAATGTTTGCTACTTCCCTTTTTCTTATGCATTAAATGTACACTAAGACATTCCCTGTCCAGCCATTATTAACTATTGCGTTATTTTTTTGTGAGAAAAAGTGAATAGAAAAAGTATTGTGAAATTTTCCCTAGTTGATTTGCTTCAATTCTGATTTTTTTTCCCAGAATTGATGATGTGATACATAGAATGGTTAGGAATTTAGGATATAGGACCTCTTAAATATGTTTAGTTTGTTGCATTGACCTAATTTATATGCTGTGTAGGATAATAGGTGCTGGCAAACTTCATTTTATAGCAAAAGTAGCAATGCACTTCATATTTTGATTTGGTAGTTTATGGTCTTATGGATATAGTGATAATATTACTGCCTTTAATGATGTCAATGTGAGAGTAGCATGTGGTATTTTTTTCACTGGGGTTTCAAATTGGTAATGCATAGCAAGTGAATAGGCAGGAACAAGTTGATAGATCTAAATAACTAGATAGACCATACTATCAATCAAGAACTCRTGGTGCAGGGCTTGGGTTGGGTTTATGGTGTTTGCAGAAGGTGGTGCTGGTTGCGGTAATGGTATTTGTGGTTGCAGATGGTGGTGGTGATTGCTGGGTTGTGCGCTGTGTCTTGGTGGTGGTGATTGCTTGGTGGGTTGAAGGGTGGTTGTGTTGTTGGGTCAGGATAAAAGAGAAGAAAAGAAAGGGGGTTGAGTTAAATTTTTTTTGACCAGTGGTTGAGTTAAATTTCAACCATGGTTATTAACCTAAGTCATATTTAACGGATTTTACATTGATTTAACGGTAAATGATATAAAAACATATACTTCTTCCGTTTAAACAAAGTGGCAACAAATGAATTTTCACGTATTTGAAGGAAGAGATTTGACATTGTAAACGAGGAAATTAAGTAAAGTAATTTTAACACAATGGAGTTATAATCTCATTTTTCATTGTGTTAAAATTATTTTGATTAATTTGCTCGTTTACATTGTCAAATCACTTCCTTGAAATGCGTGAAAAWTCATTTGTTGCCACTTTTTTGAAACGGAGGAAGTAGTTTTTTTTGGTATTAAAAAAAAACATGAGGTTGCCGATGAGAAAACCCAAAAGTACGAGGTCAACAATGGGAATTTCCCATTAAATAATTGATAAATTTCTGGATTTGCCTTTTTTTTTTCTTTTTTTTTCTTTTAACTCTCCATGGTACTTCTTCCTTGAAGTGTTACATAGTTATTAGTATATTTGCCAGTTTAGAAGATCTTTCTTTTATTCTTTATTGTGAGAAGTCTTAAGTGTGAGTACAGTTCCAACTCAATTAGAGAATTTTTCTTCTGAGTTATAAGTACGTTGACTTGTGTTGAGAAGAAACCTAGCGAAATACGATTATCAGAAATCATGAATCTCTATGTTTAGTATTCCAATAAATTTGAGTCATTGTTGTGTTAGTAGTTACGTTCATGAAGGGGCCGTTTCCATTCGTTAAAATATACACTAACGAACTTCGATGAAATCTACTCCCTTCGATTTTTAATTGTCTATGCATTGTGCTTTTTCCATTTTGGGACACTTTCTCATACTTTTTAACCACACCTTTCTTACTTACCCCACTTTCCATACTTCCCTTTTTACACACTCTTTCTTACTTTTTAACCCCACTACATATATAATACATTATTATCGTTTTTCCCCAAATAGTAATGCACACTTCATTAAAAATCGGAGGAGTATTATGTTTGTAAACTGCAGTTTTTTGTAGATTAAGGTCTATTTTCATTAGCTTTTTTCAGTTCAGCTCAGCTCCATTCAGTTCAGTTCTTAATCCAATTTTCTCTTTCATAAAATATTTCAATTCAGTTCAACTCCATTCAGTCAGTTGATTTCAGTTAATGTTAACAAGCCTAAATCTGATTTGAGCCAAAATGTTCTTGGGTCCATTGGTCGCATTTCGTGTCAAACTGTTTAAAGCTCTTCTATTAAATTGTCGTATGTTTTTAGGGAAAACTTTTTCATGTAACGATTGATATCCATTTTGTTGGTGCTCTTGTCTTGTTCTTTTGCCACTGCCGGTGTTTGGCCAAGATTTCTTTGTCTATCTTGATGGTGCAGGTATTATCTCTCCTGATTTTATTTTCATGCTAAGTTACCCTTTTCTGTGTGTTTTTACAAGGACTCTTTAGCACTGTAAAATTCAAAGAGATTGCACAATTCAAGTTGGTAGAAAAGTATTTGGAGAACTCCATGGTCTCTAATACATGTACTATGTAGTGTAGTATTCTAATTGTGTGATACCTGTCGAACTTTTCTTTACTTGGCTAATGTTGTCTTTTTTAAAAGTAGAGTTTGCTACTTGATACTTATTGGTAATACTTTTTGTGTTGCTTATCAAATTGTTGTTTCAGCTTCATGTTCTTCGTAGTTTGCAGAGAACATGCTAGTTTTATTTGTATATCTCTGATTTATAGCAACCTATGGACTTACTTATATTATACACTATTTACCTTATAGAAAAATTGTGAAAAATACCAAAAATGTCACTCTTTTTTGTGAGCTAATACCTTATACTTTTTTTGAGAACTGCAGTAATACATTTAATCTCAGTTCTCTTTTATTTCTCCATCTCAGTGGTCGGTTGACCCTCGTGTTTTTGATAGGTGGAAGTAGTGTTTTGCGTGTGATTTTAACTCCAATCAAAACACTCAATCACTCTTCTACACTTCCTCTTTTTACCCGCTCTTACGATCTTTCAAGGTTTATGCTTCATCTTCACTTTCTTCCCTTCATTGCTATTATTTACTGTTCTTCGTTGCTTGTACTATGAGCCCTCAATGGCAAATCATTGGTGGCAAATCTTGTCATTTCTGTGGTGAAGGTCAGATAATTGTTTATTGCTTTCTTTGACTTCATCTCTTTTTTCATCTATTGTTTATTTAGGTTGAAATTGATTGTTTATTTTGTTTGTTTCTTAATTTATGCTCCTATATTGCACTTTTAATTGCATAAAAAATCTACTCTATTCACCTCGTGTTTTGTTAGGTTTTCATGACTTTTCCTTTTTTATTTAGTTAGAAGGATTGAGCGTGTTTGTTGATGGACAGCGGTTGGAAATATGGTTGAGGTTGATGGGTTCATTAGCAACCAAGGAATTGAATGGTGTGATAACATTATTCACCTAGTACAATCTCTTTCGAGCGGTTCTTTCTGAAATTGTGCATTGAGTGGTGGTGAATGAGTGATGTTAATATATAGGAAGGTTCATTGACCAAGAGTGACGAGTAATGAGGTGTTGAGGGAGTTCGTAAGAGGCTATGAAGGGAAAAAAACGAGTCGGCCAATTATTTTTATTAGACTTTTTTTCCTAGAAGCGACCATAGGTGTGCTCATGAGATTTTTTTTTTTTTTTTTGAGAGATTTAGTTATTTAGTAAAAAAATAAATTTTAGTAATAGTCACAAAAAGGAGTGATTATTTGGTATTTTTTCACAATTTTCCCGTTTAATTCATATCAATTTATTTTTATGATTTATATCATTATATGTAAGAGAAACATGTCAAATTAGTTTTATCTGTTTTTCTTTAATGTTTATTGTCTAAATATCTAGTTTTCTATGGATTTTTCTCAACTAACATGGACATTAAGATTATTGTTGTTAAAGTGCGTGTGGGAAGTTTCAAGTTCAACATTGCCATTATAATTGCACAGAAGACTGAAGTTCATCGTTATTCATATTAGGAAGAATTAATAGAGCTAATCTTATTCATTTGGGAGTAATTTTTTGTAACTAGTTTATCGGTTTTTTTGTGCAACCCTTAAATTTAAGTAAATCACCACTTGTAGGTTTAATATCTTGATTTATTCTTTCCTCCACTGCCATTCTGTGTTTCTTACAATAGGGACATTGTAGTGTTCTGCTTTTTATAATCATTGTTCGTATTTAACGAAATTTAAACCAGCAATTGACTAATTTTGCAAATGAAGGTTTTTACTCGTTGTTGACCTTCTGTCTAACCTGCAGTTTATGGACGGTAGAGAAAATACTCAAAAAGTTAATCGTGTGTTTATCGGCATGTTTTTGTCTGTATTTATATGTTTGTGAGTCTGTGACTGACTGGTGGCCTCTCACTTTTTCCCCCTCATATTTTGGTAGGACAATTTATGACGCCTCTCTGCGTCTGGCCACACAAGGTGCAGAGTGGGTGTGGGTACTGGTTAGGCATGATGCTAAGTGAGATCCCTGAAAACATTGAGCTTGTCAAAAGCAAAACAAACTCTTAATACCTTAGTCCCTGTTTTGATGTTTCATATTGTCTTCATGCCAAAGCTGTATTTGGTAGGTTGCAAGTGGCTGTGATTTAGCGACTTATTTATAGATTTACTAATTTGTTTCATCCCTCTTTGTAGGAGGCCATCCCACAGTGGAGGAGATCTTACCCATTGAGATCAATACCAGGTTGGAAAAAGGGGTGTGTACCAAAATACTTTTCCAGAGAAAAGAAATGAAGCGCCGTCATGTTTAATACACTTACGACCTGATCTTAATCATTGATGAGAAGCCTCATGGAGTTTTTTAAAACGGGATGTAATTGATACTTGTTATCACTCAGAAAATCTCCCTTGTTGGGAAGCTTGCCGGCGTAACTGCACAATAACAACACTTTGACGGGCGTTACTCTAACTGTACCCATCAACTCTGTCATTAGCCCTCAGTATGAAGAGGTGGTAAAAGGAGAAGGAATGCCTATCCCCAAGGAACCCTCAAAAAAGGGAAACTTGAGAATTAAGTTTAACATCAAGTTTCCAACCAGGCTTACGACAGAGCAGAAGACAGGCATCAAACGCTTGTTATCTTCATGAAACGGGTCATTGCTTTAACTTTGTGTGCGCCCCRTTTCATCTTACTGTTTTATTTTGCAAAGGCATTGCACATTCCCAAGTTAAACAACTTTCGGAATTCTTAAATATCAATGGAATTGTGTTTTCCTTGTGTTTAGTCTCATGACGTTGTCAAACATCTCTGATGTAATTCATATTTGTTGCTTATGTTTGGCAGTCAATTAAGCCTCTGGTCTTAGCTGTTATTAATTTTAACTTGTGGCACCTGAAATATGTCCTTTTGATGACTTGCTGCCCCTGCAAAACAGCAGGTTTAGCAAAGAAGATTTGATTTAGTTAATTTTGTATATTTAGAGTTGTGTGATCAGCATATTATTGTTGTGAATTCTGCAAAAGTGGAATGTGTGGTTACATTGGATCTGTACTTGTTGACCAACACCACTCCATGGATGTTTGGAGTATGGACTACAGACATTCGGACAACCATGAAAATAGCTTTAGCCTCAGCCATTTTTGCCGACCAATGGTAAATTATAGAGCACGGTTTTGCTATGAGGATATGTGTCACCGTTCATACCTTGAGTAGCCATCCAATGATGAAATGGTAAATTATCGAGCACGATTTTGCTATGAGGATATGTGTCGCCGTTCATACCCTGAGTAGCCATCCAATGGTGAATTATTGAAGATTAATTTTACTTATCTGAAGTTATTTTTTCTGAAGTTGTTTTGTGAGAGGGAAAAATAATAAATTTGTTTTTTTCAATAACATTTTTTCTGAACTGAATTTATTTTTTATGAAAAATAAGTTAAAATAAGTTAACAGAACATATTTAAGTCTGAACTTTGTTTAGAAAAACAATGTTAACGCTTCAAATTTGTATTATTACTTTATTGTTCCCAATAATTAAAAGCAAATGTTGCATGGATTATAAGGTCATGTTCGAGAATGAACAATATGTAATGAACATGATCACGATCATGAACTTTGTAACCTTTTTTTTTACAATAACAAAAACACCTTTATGATTTATCACAACCATCTATCCAAATACATTGTAAAGGATTTTTGAAGGATAACTGATGCTAGTGTTCTTTTACAATATGATGCTAACCATAACAATATATACATGCATGATAAATATATTATATGAAATCGAAAGAATATAGCGAAGTTTGATCGACTTCTATGCTAGTATAACTAGTAATATTGAGCTGAACAGGCCAACAAAAATTTGGTCTTAAAACTGCACAAATCTCTAATTCAGCTCCGTTTACAGGGTATGTTTACTAATTGCATACAAACTATTGATCCTAAAAACAAACAAATGGAGAATCAAGAATCAGAATGGGGAATCCAATCTGCATCAAATACGTGTTCTACAAAGTACAAAACTCGAACAWAAAGCCAACAATAAGACTACACCGTACGAGCAGATAAAATAGATCAGTACTTAGCTCTTCCAAATGTAAAAAACGAAACAAGATCAACAAAATTAATAGAGAAGATCAACCAGTGATCATGGTTCCAGCCCCTTCATCAGTCAAAACTTCTAACAGCAAAGAATGCTGAACCCTACCATCAATTATACTTGCTGTTTTAACTCCCTGAGCCAGAGACCTAATACAACAATTGACTTTCGGGATCATCCCACCAGCAACCTTTCCATCCGAAACCATCTTCCTAATTCCGGCAATGTCAATTTCCTTCACTAAAGTACCTGGATCATTTTTATCTTCCAAAATCC
>SNQN01001897.1:27171-61468 GCA_008642245.1 Bassia scoparia
ACGACGTTTCAGTGACCCGACTCGATTTTGCCTAGAATTTCTCCCACACCTTGACCGCGGTGAGGGATGACTATTTCAAAAGTTTCGGCCCAAAATACCGTCTATCGTGCCTCCAACAGCTGTTTTACCGTTTTGGCCTTAAATGTTGCTTGACATTGTTAAACGGTTTCGGGAACCCAAGGTAAAAATTTGGGAATTCTTTTCGAATAATTTTCCAAAGACCCTATTTTCATGATGTCTCGGTGACCCGACTCAATATTGCCTAGAATTTTGTCCCACACCTTGAGGGTGATGAGGGATGACTATTCCAAAAATTTTGGCCCCAAATAACGGGTGACGAGGTGTCTCGACGTTTTGTCGCTTTTTACTAATATTTAACATGAGGCATTCGAAACCACATCAATCTTCTCGTTTTATGTCCAAATTTTGCTTGGCATCATTATATGGTTTTTGCAACCCATGGTTAAAATTTCGGGAATTATTCCAAAAATAATCCGAAGACCTCATTTTCGATTAGTATAATCAACGTTCGTTTTTTAGCCAAAAAACGACGCTTTGATGACCCGGCTTGGTTTTGCGAAGAATTTCTCTCTCAAAATGAGGGTGATGAGAAATTAGTATTCCGAGAGTTTCGGCCTCAAATATTGATTGTCGTACTCCAAAGACGGGAGTTTCGACTTTTTTTCAATTTTTTGAGAATTTGGCTTGCGACCTCCGAAACCCCAACAAATCTCCTCGTTTTGGTCCATAATTTTGCATGTCATCATTAATCCATTATATGGTTCTCGGAAAACATGGTAAAAATTTTGATAATTATATCGAAGATTTTACTGACACCACATTTTCGTCATGTATAATCGACTTTTTCAACCAAAAAAGCCAACTAGGTGACCCGGCTCGGACCCAAATACTAAACGTACAGCCTCCTACCAGTGTTTCGACGTTTTCTAATTTTTTTTTAACAGAATCAAAAGTCCCACGTATGGACTCATTTGGACCCCAAATTTTCCTCGGACCTATCATATTATCATATGAACCCATGGTAAACATTTCGGTAATTTTTCCGAAAATTGTCCGGGTACATCACTTCAGTAATGTATAAACCACGTTTTTCGGCTAAAAAATGACATCTCGGCGACTCGGCTCGAATTTGACCAAAATTTACGTCACGCCTTCACGGTTATAAGAAACGACTATTCCAACAGTTATGTACCCAAATACTAAGCATATTGCCTCCTACGAGTGTTTCGACGTTTTCTCGTTTTTTCTTTAACAGAATCAAAAGTCCCCTATATGGACTCATTTGGCACCCAAATCTTCCTCGGACTCATCATATTTTCAAATGAACCAGCGGTAAAGATTTCTGCAATTTTTCAAAAATTTTCCGAGGACCTCATTTCAACGATGTATAATCCACGTTTTTCGGTCAAAAAAAGTCATCTGGGCGACCCGGATCGAATTTGTCCGGAATTTTTATAACGCCTTCACGGTATTAAGAAACGACTATTCCAACAGTTTTGTACCCAAATACTAAGCGTACTGCATCCTACGAGTGTTTCGACGTTTTCTCGTTTTTTTTTACGAACTCAAAAGTCCCCTGTATGGAAGCATTTGGCCCTCAAATCATTCTCGGACCCATCATATTATCATATGAACCCATGGTAAACATTTCGGCAATTTTTCCGAAAATTGTCCGGGACCTCATTTCAGTGATGTATAATCCACGTTATCCGGCAAAAAAATGACATCTCGGCGACCCGGCTAGAATTTATCCGGAATTTCTGTCACACCTTCACGGTTATGAAAAATGACTATTCCAAAAGTGATGAACCCAAATACTAGGCGTATTGCCTCCTACGAGTGTTTCGACGTTTTCTTTAACGGAATCAAAAGTCTCCTATATATGGACTCATTTGGCCCCCAAATCTTCCTCTGACCCATCATATTCTAAAATAAACCAGTGGTAAAGATTTCGGCAATTTTTCCGAAAATTATCCGGGGAACTCATTTCAGTGATGTATAATCCACGTTTTTTCGGCCAAAAAATGTCATTTCGGTGACCCGGATCGAATTTGTCAAGAATTTTTGTCACGCCTTCACGGTCATATGAAACGACTAATCCAACAGTTTTGTACCCAAATACTAAGCGTAATGCATCATACGAGTGTTTTGACGTTTTCTATTTTTTTTACGAACTAGAAAGTCCCATGTATGGACTCATTTGGCACCAAAATCATGCTCGAACCAATCACATTATCATTTGAACCCATGGTTAACAGTTCGGCAATTTTTTTGAAAGTTGTCCGGGGAACTCATTTCAGTGATGTATAATCCACGTTTTTCGTCCAAAAAATGATATCTCAGCGACCTGACTCGAATTTGTCCGGAATTTCTTTCACGCCTTCACGGTCATAAAAAACGACTATTTTAACAGTTTTGTACGCAAATACAAAGCGTAATGCCTTCTACGAGTTTTTCGACGTTTTCTCTTTTTTTTTGTTTAACGCAAACAAAAGTCCCCCGTATGGACTCATTTGGCCCCCAAATCTTCCTCGAACCCATCATATTACCATATGAACCCATGATAAACATTTCTGCAATTTTTCCGAAAATTGTCTGGGGACCTCACTTCAATGATGTATAATCCACGTTTTTCAGCCAAAAAATGACATTTCGACGAACTGAATTGAAATTGTGCAAAATTACTGTTACGCCTTCACGGTTTTCTCGTTTTTTCTTTAACGGAATCAAAAAAACCCTATATGGACTCATTTGGCCCCCAAATCTTCCTCGAACCCATCATATTTTCAAATAAACCAATGGTAAACATTTCGGCAATTTTTCCAAAAATTGTCCGGGGACCTCATTTTAGTGATGCATAATCCACGTTTTTCGGCCAAAAAATGTCATTTCGGCGACCCGGATCGAATTTGTCCGGAATTTTCGTCACGCCTTCACAGTTATTAGAAACGACTATTCCAACAGTTTTGTACCCAAATACGAAGCGTACCGCATCCTACGAATGTTTCGACGTTTTCTCGTTTTTTTTATGAACTCAAAAGTCCCCCATATGGACTTATTTGGCATCCAAATCTTCCTCGAACCCATCATATTATCATATGAACCCATAGTAAACATTTCGGCAATTTCTCAGAAAATTGTCTGGAGACCTCACTTCAATGATGTATAAACCACGTTTTTCGGCCAAAAAATGATATCTCAGAGACCCTGCTCGAATTTGATCGAAATTTCCGTCCCGCCTTCACGGTTATGAGAAACTACTATTCCAACAAATATGTACCCAAATACTAAGCGTATTGCCTCCTACAAGTGTTTTGACGTTTTTTCTTTAACAGAATCAAAAGTCCCCTATATGGACTCATTTGGCCCCCAAATCTTCCTCGGACCCATCATATTTTTAAATGAACAAACGGTAAAGATTTCGGGAATTTTTCCAAAAATTGTCCGGGGACCTCATTTCAGTGATATATAATCCACGTTTTTCGGTCAAAAAAGTCATTTCGGCGACCCAGATCGAATTTGTCCAAAATTTTTATCACGCTTTCACGGTCATAAGAAACGACTATTCCAACAGTTTTGTACCTAAATACTAAGCGTACTGCATCCTACGAGTGTTTCGACATTTTCTCGTTTTTTTTTACGAACTCAAAAGTCCCCCGTATGGACTCATTTGGCCCCCAAATCATTCTCGGACCCATCATATTATCACATGAACCCATAGTAAACATTTCGGCAATTTTTCCGAAAATTGTCCGGGTACCTCATTTCAGTGATGTATAATCCACGTTTTCCGGCCAAAAAATGACATCTCGGCGACCCGGCTAGAATTTATCCGAAATTTCTGTCACGCCTTCACGATTATGAGAAACGACTATTCCAAAAGTGATGTACCCAAATACTAAGCGTATTGCCTCCTACGAGTGTTTCGACGTTTTCTCGTTTTTTCTTTAACGGAATCAAAAGTCCCCTATATAGACTCATTTGGCCACCAAATCTTCCTCGGACCCAGCTTATTTTCAAATAAACCAGTGGTAAAGATTTCGGCAATTTTTCCAAAAATTGTCCGGGGACCTCATTTCAGTGATGTATAATCCACGTTTTTCGGCCAAAAAATGTCATTTCGGCGATCCAGATCGAATTTTTTCGGAATTTTTGTCACGTCCTCACGGTCATAAGAAACGACTATTCTAACAGTTTTGTACCCAAATACTAAGCGTACTACATCCTGCGAGTGTTTCGACGTTTTCTCGTTTTTTTTTACGAACAAGAAAGTCCCCCGTATGGACTCATTTGGCCACGAAATCATGCTCGAACCCATCATATTATTATATGAATCCATGGTAAACAGTTCGGCAATTTTTTTGAAAATTATCCGGGACCTCATTTCAGTGATGTATAATCCACGTTTTTCGGCCAAAAAATGATATCTCGGCGACCTGGCTCGAATTAGTCCGGAATTTCTGTCACGCCTTCACGTTCATGAGAAACGACTATTCTAATAGTTTTATACACAAATACAAAGCGTATTGCCTCCTACGAGTGTTTCGACGTTTTCTATTTTTTTTTTCTTTAACGGACACAAAAGTCCCCCGAATGGACTCATTTGGCCCCCAAATCTTCCTCGAACCCATCATATTATCATATGAACCCATGGTAAATATTTCGGCAATTTTTTCCGAAAATTGTCCGGGGACCTCACTTCAGTGATGTATAATCCGCGTTTTTCGGCCAAAAAATAACATCTCGGCGACTCGGATCGAATTTGTCTGAAATTTCTGTTACGCCTTCACGGTTATAAGAAACAACTATTCCAACAGTTATGTACCCAAATACTAAGCTTATTGCCTCGTACGAATGTTTCGACGTTTTCTCGTTTTTTCTTTAACGGAATCAAAACTCCCCTATATGGACTCATATGGCCCCCAAATCTTCCTCGAACCCTTCATATTTTCAAATGAACCAATGGTAAACATTTCGGCAATTTTTTAAAAAATTGTCTGGGCACCTCATTTCAGTGATGTATAATCCACGTTTTTCGGTCAAAAAATGTCATTTCGGCGACCCGGATCGTATTTGTGAGGAATTATCGTCACGCCTTCACGGTCGTAAGAGCATCAGTAATAATGAGGAAATGTTCCTCAATGAAAAAATTTAATGCTTCCTCAATATCAGCAACAAAGAGGAAGTGATTCCTCAAACTTGATTCCTCGTTGTCTTGCTCGGTGGAAAAGGAAAATAAAGCATGCACAACTGCACTTGGGCCCCACAAGTTGGGGTGTTGAAATAAATGTTTTTTGCTCAATTCAACCCCAAAATGACGCGTTTTGGGTATTGGGTGAATTGGCCCCAGCCCAAAACGCGTTGTTTTGAGCACGTGGGAAGCAAAAAAAAAAAAAGTGCAACTAGCAGCCTGCACGCGTGTCAGGCCAGCCAGTCATCGCTTGACACGCGGCCTGGCAATTGCTTTCAACCAATCACATTTCAACACAAATACTCAACGGCTATAAATTTATAAAACTGATTTCGGCATTAAAAAAAAACAAAAATTACCAACGGTCATATTTTTTTCCTCCTCTATAAATAGACACCCATTTTGCTATATTTTGATACACTTTCAAAATTCACAAAATTAATTATCTTGTTATTTTCCTCCAATTTTTGTTCAAAATTCACAAAATATTTATATAAATTGAAGTGGGAAAAAGATTAAAGATGATGTGTAAATATGGTGGGGTATAGGAAAAAGTAGGAGAGAGAGTATTGAGGAAATTATTTTTTGCTCATTGTTATGGAGGAAAAACTTTAGATGAGGAAAAATTGGATGGGAAGAGAGAGAGAGAGTAGGAGAGAGAGTAGTGAGGAGAGGAAAATTTCCTCATTGTTACTAGTGCTCTAAGAAAAGACTATTCCAACAGTTTTGTACCCAAATACGAAGCGTACTGCATCCTACGAGTGTTTCGACGTTTTCTCGTTTTTTTTATGAACTCAAAAGTCCCCCGTATGGACTTATTTGGCCCCCAAATCTTCCTCGAACCCTTTTTATTATCATATGAACCCATGGTAAATATTTCGGCAATTTTTCCGAAAATTGTCCGGGGACCTCATATCAATGATGTACAATCCACTTTTTCGGCCAAAAAAGTCATTTCGGCGACCCGAATCGAATTTGTTCGGAATTTTAGTCACGCCTTCACAGTTATTAGAAACGACTATTCCAACAGTTTTGTACCCAAATACGAAGCGTACTGCATCCTACGAGTGTTTCGACATTTTCTCGTTTTTTTTCATGAACTCAAAAGTCCCCCGTAAGGGGTTATTTGGCCCCCAAATCTTCCTCGAACCCTTTATATTATCATATGAACCCATGGTAAATATTTCGGCAATTTTTCCGAAAATTGTCCGGGGACCTCATATCAATGATGTATAATCCACTTTTTTCGGCCAAAAAAGTCATTTCGCCGACCCGAATCAAATTTGTTCGGAATTTTAGTCATGCCTTCACAGTTATTAGAAACGACTACTCCAACAGTTTTGTACCCAAATACGAAGCGTACTGCATCCTACGAGTGTTTCGACGTTTTCTCGTTTTTTTTTATGAACTCAAAAGTCCCCCGTATGGGGTTATTTGGCCCCCAAATCTTTCTCGAAACCATCATATTATCATATGAACCCATGATAAATATTTCGGCAATTTTTCTTAAAATTGTCCGATAACCTCATTTCAGTGATATATATTAATCCACGTTTTTCTGCCAAAATATGACATCACGACGACCCGACTTGAATTTGTCCGGGATTCCTGTCACGCCTTCACGGTCATGAGAAACGAGTATTCCAACAATTTTGTACCCAAATACTAAGCGTATTTCCTCCTACGAGTGTTTCGACGTTTTCTCGTTTTTTTAACGGACTCAAAAGTCCCTAGTATGGACTCATTTGGCCCCCAAATCTTTCTCGGATCCATCATATTAACATATGAACCCATGGTAAATATTTCGGCAATTTTTCCGAAAACTATCCGTGAACCTCATTTCAGTGATATATATAATCCACGTTTTTTGTCCAAAAAATTACATCGCGGCGACTCGAATCGAATTTGTCTGCAAATGAACCAATGGTAATGATTGTATCAATTTTTCCGAAAATTGTCCGAGGACTGCATTTCATTGAAGTCTAATCCACGTTTTTGACCAAAAAAATATCATTTCGACGACCCGGATCGAATTTGTTCGGAATTTTTGTCACGCCTTCACGGTCATAAGAATGATTATTCCAACCGTTTTTTACCCAAATACTAAGCGGATTGCATCATACAAGTGTTTCGACGTTTTCTCTTTTTTTTTTTTACGAACTAAAAAGTCCCCATATGGACTCATTTGGCCCCGAAATCATGCTCGGACCCATCATTTTATCATTTGAACCTGTGGTAAACATTTCGGCAATTCTTCTGAAAGTTATCCGGGGACCTCATTTCAGTGATGTATAATCAACGTTTTTCGGCCAAAAAATGACATCTCGGCGACCTGGCTCGTATTTGTCCGGAATTTCGGTCACGCCTTCACGGTCAAGAGAAACTACTATTCTAACAGTTTTGTACCCAAATACTAAGCGTATTGCCTCTTACGAGTATTTCGACGATTTCTCGTATTTTTCTTTAATAGACTCAAAAATCCCCCGTATGGACTCATTTGTCCCCAAATCATTCTCGGACCCATCATATTATCATTTGAATCCATGGTCAACATTTCGGTAATTTTTCCGATAATTGTTCGGCGACCTCATTTCAGTGATGTATAACCCACGTTTTTTCAGGCAAAAAATGACATCTCGACGACCTGGCTCGAATTTGTCTGCAATTTTTGTCAAGTTTTCACGGTTATGAGAAACGACTATTTCAACAGTTATGTACCCAAATACTAAGCGTATTGCCTCCTACGAGTGTTTCAACGTTTTCTCCTTTTTCTTTAACAGAATCAAAAGTCCCCTATATGGACTCATTTGGCCCCCAAATCTTCCTCGGACCCATCATATTTTCAAATGAACCAACGGTAAAGATCTCGGCAATTTTTCTAAAAATTGTCCGGGGACCTCATTTCAGTGATGTATAATCCACGTTTTTCGGCCAAAAAATGTCATTTCGGCGACTCGGATCGAATTTGTCCGGAATTTTTGTCACACCTTCCCGGTCATCAGAAACGACTATTACAACAGTTTTGTACCCAAATACTAAGCGTACTGCATACTACGAGTGTTTCGACATTTTCTCGTTTATTTTTTACGAACTCAAAACTCCCCCGTATGGACTCATTTGGCCCTCAAATCTTCCTCGTTCCCATTATATTACCATGTTATCATATGAACTCATGGTAAACATTTCTGCAATTTTTCCGAAAATTGTCCCGGGACATCATTTTAGTGATGTATAATCCACGTTTTTTGGTCAAAAAATGACATCTCGACGACTCGGCTCGAATTTGTCCAGAATTTCTATCACGCCTTCGCGGTCATGAGAAACGACTATTCTAACAGTTTTGTACCCAAATACTAAGCGTATTGCCTCCTACGAGTGTTTTGACGTTTTCTCTTTTTTTTAACGGACTCAAAAGTCCCCCGTATGAACTCATTTGGCCCCTAAATCTTTCTCGGATCCATCATAACATCACCGAAATGAGGTCCAGACAATTTTCTGAAAAATTGCCGAAATTTTAACATGGGTTCATATGATAATATGATGGGTCCAAGGAAGAGTTTAGGCCCAATTAAGTACATACGAGGCACTTTTGATTCCTTAAAAAAACCGAGAAAACGTGGAAACGGTCATAGGAGGTAGCACGCTTAGTATTTGAGTCCGAAACTGTTGGAATAGTAATTTCTCATGACCTAGAAGGTGTGACAGAAATTCTGGACGCAGCCGGATCACCGAGACATGGATTCTTGGCCGAAAACCATGGATTATACACATCACCGAAATGAGGTCTCGGGAGAATTTTCGGAAAGGTTGCCAAAAAATTTTACTATGGGTTAATATGATAATATGATGGGTCCAACGAATATTTGAGGCCCAAATGAGTCCATACGGGGCACTTTTGAATTCGTCACTAGAAAAACGAGAAAACGTCGAAACGGTCGTAGGAAGTAGCACGCTTAGTATTTGGGTCTGAAACTGTTTTAATATTAATTTCTCAGGACTTAGAAAGTTTGACAGAAATTCTGAAAAAAATTGAGTCGGTTCACCAAAACATGATTTCTTGGCCGAAAACCATGGATTATACATCACCGAAATGAGGTCTCCGGAAAATTTTCAGAAAGATTGCCGAAATTTTTACCATGGGTTCATATGATAATATGATAGGTCCAAAGAAGATTTGAGTTCCAAATGAGTCCATATAGGGCACTTTTGAGTCCATCAAAGGAAAAACGAGAAAACGTCGAAACGGTCGTAGGAGGTTGCACGCTTAGTATTTGGGTCCGAAATTGTTGGAATAATAATTTCTCATGACCTAGAAGGTGTGACAGAAATTCAAGACAAAATCGAGCCGAGTCATCGAGACATGATTTCTTGGCCGAAAACAATGGATTATACATCATCGAAATAAGGTCTCAACACAATATTCAGAAAAATTTCCGAAATTGTTATCATGGATTCATATGATAATATTATGGGTCCAATGAAGATTTGACGCCCAAATGACTTTATACGGGGCACTTTTGAGTCTGTCAAAGGAAAAACGAAAAAAGTCGAAACGGTCGTAGTTGGTAGCACGTTTAGTATTTGGGTCCGAAACTGTTTGAATAATAATTTCTTATGACCTAGAAGGTGTGACAGAAATTCTAGACAAAATTGAGCCGGCTCACCGAGACATGGTTTTTTGGCTGAAAATTATGAATTATACAAAACAAAAATTAGGTCTACGGACAATTTTCAGAAATATTGCCGAAATTTTTACCATGGGTTCGGATGTTAATATGATAGGCCCAAGGAAGATTTGAGGCCCAAATGAATCCATACGGGACATTTTTGAGTCTGTCAAAGGAAAAACGAGAAAACATCGAAACGGTCGAAAGAGGTTGCACGCTTAGTATTTAGGTCCGAAATTGTTGGAAGACTAATTTCTCATGAGCTAGAAGGTGTGACATAAATTCTCGACAAAATTGAACCAAGTCATTGAGATATGGTTTCTTGGTCGAAAACAATGGATTATACATCACCGAAATGAGGTCTCCACACAATTTTCAGAAAAACTGCCGAAATTTTTATCATGGGTTCATCTGATAATATGATGGGTCCGAGGAACATTTGACGCCCAAATGACTCCATACGGGGCATTTTTAAGTCCGTCAAAGGAAAAACAAGAAAACGTCGAATCGGTCGTAGTAGGTAGCACGTTTAGTATTTGGGTCCGAAACTGTTTGAATAATAATTTCTCATTACCTAAAAGGTGTGACAGAAATTCTATACAAAATCGAGTCGGGTCACCGAGACGTATTTTGACTGAAAACTATGGATTATCCATCACCAAAATGAGGTCTCCGAACAATTTTTCGGAAAAATTGCTGAAATTTTTACCGTGGGTTCATATGATAATATGATGGGTTTCAGGAAGATTTGACGACCAAATGAGTCCATATGGGGCACTTTTGAGTCTGTTAAAAGAAAAACGAGAAAACGCCTAAACGGTCGTAGGAGGTAGCACGCTTAGTATTTGTGTTCGAAACTGTTTGAATAGTATTTCCCATGACCTAAAAGGTGTGACAAAAATTCTCGACAAAATCAAGTCGGGTCACAGAGACATGGTTTTCTTGGCCGAAACCATGGATTATACATCACCGAAATGAGGTCTCCGGACAATTTTCGATAAATTGCCGAAATTTTTACCATGGGTTCATATGATAATATGATGGGTCCAAGGAAGACTTGAGGCCCAAATGAGTACATACGGGGCACTTTTGAGTCCGTCAAAGAAAAAACGAGAAAACGTCGAAACGGTCATAGGAGGTTGCACGCTTAGTATTTTGGTCCAAAACTGTTGGAATAGTTATTTCTGATGACCTAGAAGGTGTGACAGAAATTCTGGACAAAATCGGGTCGGGTCACCTAAACATTGTTTCTTTGCCGAAAACCATGGATTATAATCCACGTTTTCCGACCAAAAAACGTCGTCTTAGTGACCCGATTTCGTTTTGCCTGAAATTTATCTCATGCCTTGAGGAAGAGAGATGACTATTCCTGGAGTTTCGGCCTCAAATACCGAGTGTCGTGCTTTCCACGGGAGTTTCGACATTTTGTCGCTTTTTCTTGAAATTTGGATTGCAGCCTCCGAAACTCCACCAAATCTCCTCGTTCCGGCCCCAAATTTTTCTTGGCATCGTTATATTGATGTGAGAACCCATGTTAAAAATTTCGGCAATTTATCTTAAAATTTTCCAGAGACGTCATTTTTTTGATAAATGGATCCACTTTTTAATTTTCTGCAAAAAAACGACGTCTCAGTGACCCATCTTGGCTTTGCCCAAAATTTCTCCCTCACTTTAAGGGTTATTTGGGATTACTATTCTGAGAGTTTCTGCCCCAAATACTATGCATAGTGCCAGATACGAGCGTTTCGTCGTTTTGACGTTTTGTTATTCTAGACTCAAAAGTCCCACATACGGAATCCTTTGCGCCCAAAATTTTTGGAATTTTTTCCCCCAAATTGACTGGAAGTCTATCTTTAGTTATGTGTAATCCATGTTTTTCGTCCAAAGTGTGGGGGGATGACTCTTCGACAATTTTCGACACTAAATACTGAGCGTAGAGCCTCCAACGATTGTTTCGACGTTTTGTTCCCTCAACCATATGTTGATGCCTCGCAAAATTTGGGGCAAAAATTAGGAGATATATATGATGGGGTTTTAAAGTCCGTAGATGACGAAACCAACAAAATGTCAAAACGTGCGTGGGAGATACAACACTCTGTACTAGGGCGTAGAACTCGGAGTGGTGCAATCCATCACCCTGAATGCATGGGAGAAATTTCGGTCAAAACTAAGGCCAAAAACATTGATTATATGCACTACAAAAAAAATGAGGTCTTCGGACCAATTTTGGTCAAAGAGATGAAAAGTTGATGATTGGTTCCCACACGTTTATAATGGTGTCACACAAAACTTGGGGCCAAAATTATAAGATATGATAAGGYTTCGAAAGACTTTTCTTYTGAACTTYGAGTCATTAAAACACTCGTGGRAGGCACAACACTCTCCGTTTGAGGCTAAAACTTGGTGAGAGATGACCCCTAAGGTGTGCGATAAATTTGTGGCAAAAGTCAATCGATCGACGAAACGACGATTTTAGGGCCTAAAACGTGGATTATATATCGCGAAAATGAGGTATCTAGACCGATTGTCGGTCAAAGAAAGTAAATGTTGATAGCTGGTTCCCGCAACGTAAAATTCGGGGTCAAACCGATGAGACATTATGAGGTTTTGAAGGACGTGTCTTTTGAAATTCGAGTCGTCAAAACGCGCGTGAAAGGCAAAACACTCTTCGTTTGGGGCCAAAACTTGGTGAGGACCCATCCCCCATGACCATTAAGGTGTGAGAGAAATTCAGGACAAAACTCGAACGGACATGAAAACGAAGACTCTAAGGGTAAAAAACGTGGATTATAAATCACGAAAATCATCCCATGACCCTTAAGGTGTGGCAATAATTCCGGGAAAAATGTAGACCGTCGTCAAAACGTTGATTGCATGGGCTCAAAACGTGAACACATCCACGAAAAGAAAGTCTCCGAATCGATTTTTGTTGAAAGAGCAAAAAAATTTTGTGGTCGGTTCCCACAATTATATAGTAATGTCTGGCAAAAGTGGAGACCAAAAACATGAGATATTATGAGGTTTGGAAAGACTTTTGCTCWTAACTYCAAGCCGTCAAAACGYCGTAGAAGGAACAACACTCGCCATTTGGGTCTTAAACTTRGCGGTGGATCATCCCCCATGACCCTCAAGGAATAAGAGAAATTATTGGCAAAATTGAGACGGTCGACTAAACGATGATTTCATAGRGCCAAAAACGTGGRTTATAGTCCACGCTTGTTGGGTTGTCAGGTCTATTAGGTCATGGGGGATGTCTATGCAAAAAAAAWTCGTGTCAAAATGAGTTGTAGAAGATCCAATTCCAAAGCAAATAGTGTTGCTCCTCATCCTTGCACTTGGAAAATTAACTGTAAATGTGTGTAACATGTAAAGCAAATCGAACTTGATCAGATCAACAAGGATATGTGGGTTGAGCAAGTAGTAATCAATCAAGCTTCATGCATGAATTGTGGATATTTTCACTTGAAAACAATACATCAAATGAATGCTTCATGCAATGACCCTTGAAAAACAAGTTCCAGTTCATTATTGATAATCCCACAACCAACGCGCGGCGACACCAAAATACTTGGCAGGGATTTCCAATTGTCCAGAGTGCAATTGCTGCTATCAATTGCTCTGAGAAATCAACACAGATCTTACTAGCTATGATGAACCTGGAGCTCAAATGCTCAATCCTCATAAGTTCTCTTCTATATAAACTCGGGTTTACTAACAAGCAACGGGCAGTAAAGAAGTGCGCGCACATATGACAGGAATTTAGATGTTTTTAATGGAAATTCTAATACTTCCTCGGTTTCAAAAAAGTCGCAACAAATGTATTTTGACGTATTTCAAGGAAGAGGTTTAACAATGTAAACAAGTAAATTAATCAATGTAATTTTAATACAATTATTCAAAATAATTTTAACAAAATGATGTTCTTATGTCATTCTTCATTGTGTTAAAATTAAATTGATTAATTTGTCTGTTTACATTGTTAAATATCTTCTTTAACATACGTCAAAATTCGTTTGTTGCTACTTTTTTTAAACGAAAGAAGTATAAATCTCGCACATCTAACATCATACAGATTAAATCAAAATCTGGGTCATCGGAAAAGTTAGATTTACCTTGATACAATTCTCCGAATGTTGCTTCTTGCTTTCTACTGAGTCCACACTAGCAACTTAGCAAGGACCTCCTATTACAGGAGTGTTGAATTCTTAACTCTTAGTCCATTACAAATTTACAATGTACTTAATGTTAACATTAAGCTTAACAAATTAGTATATTCAGAAATATATTCTGCCAAAAACAAATGCAAATTCCCGTCAAAAAAAAAAAAAAAACAATGCGAATTGCTGTAGTAATGACTAATGAAAAGTATAAACTGAATCATACATTCCCATGTCGTAACTAAGGCCAAAATGGCAGTCTTTTCATTAATATTTGACAAAAGATTTTACAAACATACCTCTGATTTGCCGTTGCAAGCCAGAAAACACTACCAAATCCAATCACCAGCCCCCAAAAATCAATAACATGATTAAAGAACACAGGTCCAAATATATGCAAAACGACCTCGTATTAGGCCATTTTAATGGGGTCAAATACAAACCTAAACCTGTAATTACTCCGTCCCCAACTTCAAAGAACCATCCTTCAAAAGCTTCATGCTTAGGTTGTTAAATCTTCCTCTTGAATAATGCCGAGAAGCCTTTCTCCAATCGGTTCCAGTTTTCATCATTGCAACAAACTCGTCAAAGCTTATCTTCCCATCCTACAGGCAATACTCACATATTAGATTTTCTGAATTACTAAAACTTCATGATATGTANCATGCTAAGATACATATATATTTACCACCCTTTACCTTAACCACAACCACTCATCCGCCCCCGCCAGCCACCAATTCAACTCTATCATTTTTTCGTTACTCCAATTTGCATGTTCATCAACMTAATAGATGACACGTGAGAAGTATCGTAGATTTACATTGGATATTATATTTCCTYCGATACATCTCTTGTGAAACAAATTAAAAATTTATATATTTAGAATTTTAGTTTTCATTTGAATTGTATGTACTCATAGATTTGTAATAAATAYGCTGAAAGATCATTCAATCTATAATATGTGAGAATTAATTAGACTAACGACTTGTACATTATACTCCATAACATTATCTTCCAACCAACTTCATAATTGATCAAACTCGTGCAAAGTAAGTTTGACTTCAAATTTTTCATTCACATATGACACATAAATTTCAAAATTTCATTTATGATCCATCGTAGGTATGTTCGTATGTGTTTATTCAAACTTAAACATTAATTTTCAAGTAATAACAACTAAATACAGTACAAAGTACATATACCATATTATACAATAATGAGTACTTCATATTTGACGATAAATTCATAATTATCTTCAATTTAAAAATAAGGAATACAATAAATTTAGGTGATCATATTTGCATGATGCATGTAATGTACGTATGATCTCTRGAGCTTGAATGAATAAATGGTATATTAGCGTGGTTTTTTTGTCCAAAAAATATTATACTTTCTCCGTTTCAATTTACTAGCAATTTTGAATATGACTCGGATTCCTAGGGAAAATTTGGTTGTGAGTGTGAAAGCGAAAGAGAGAGAAAGTAAGACATGTGAGTAAGAGAGATATCGGAAGAAATGACATGCAAAAAAGGAAAGAAAAAAAAGTTGCCAATAATATGATATTTCCCTAAATGAAAAAAGTTGCCACTAAATTAAAACGGAGGAAGTATAATACTTCGTATATTAATTAATCGGGCTATATCATAAGTGTCAATGTGTCATAAAGTTGCAATATAAAAAGATTGTGCATCATAAAAAATGTAAAACTTATACTACCTTTGTTCCATGAAGTTCATGCCAAATCGTTTATTTCACTATTCACAAGTGAAGAGAATCTTGTACTCTGTAAATAATTATCAATGTATAGTTATAAATATAGTCGTCATGTGGGGTCTTGTTTGAATCGTATTAATGAATAGATTACTAATATTCAATTGTTATAATTTTCTCAAATGTGTAACTAAAGATATAAACGATACAAAACATGCATTATTGGAAAGCGTATGAATACTAACTGGCAGGATTTTCATGGAACGGAGGGAGTATATATAAAAAATCCTAACCCCCGAAATTAAAAATAATCCATTATTATATTAAGGGAGAAAAAACAATAACCTTTGAGTTCATGGTGTGAATTGTGAACACATAGTTAGAAACAAGATTATTTGGAAGATTCTTGTTTTTGTAGTTGATAATAATAATTTGTCAATAATTTTGTTAAAAAGCAGTAGTAAACTAAGCAAAGCAATGAAGTATAAAACCAACAACAAGAGAAGAAACAATAAGAAGAGAACACAATAATAATAATAAGAATATAAATAAAAGCTCAAAATCATAGCATTATACAAACAACAATGGCCAAAGTAAAGAATAGAGTATGCCATGTGATGTCTCTTTAACAGCGACCAAGTTAAAAGGAGGAGCCAAATTAAAAATGAATGTTACAATTGGTTTTATTTGTTCAATTTTTACAAGCCAAAAGTGGGATTCAATTCATATGATGGCAAACAAACCTACTTTTGATTTTGCTTGGATTTGTAGAATAAATTGATTAGGTCCAAAAAGTATAAGACTAGAGGAGGAATCATCTTTGTTTGATTGTATTCTTAGCAAGACATATGGGGTCCTTCCATCTAGATCAATGTATCGCTATCAACACATATGAATGTGGTTTAAACATGTCCAGTGCAAACAAATGTGGACTATAGCTTCCAATCAAAGATAATCCCTTCACCAATGGTCCACAAACTGGCAATGATATGGTCCCACGCCCTAACTAATTTCACATACCATAATAGTGGCCATAGTCACTTCAGATTTCATGGACAAATCACAAGTATAGAGCTTTAGCGGGCATTACATAAGGCATTATTCCAAATGAAAGGAATACAAAATTATCAAGCATTAGTTCATGCATAGCTTAAGAATTTTACATGGAAAAATAGAAAATATATATCTGGACCAAATATTAGTTTTAGGATGAGAAGAACTGATTGGTGCCTCTCCACTTGCTTATCTAAAATAGCTACATTTGGATGAAGTATATGTTTTGTAAGACTATAAGCATCTCTGTATTTGGGATGTAATAACATTAAGAATCCAATATTTTGTCGGCCTTTTTTTTTTTTAAAGATCTATATCCAAATGTCCGGAGTTCATATTCCATCCCCCTACTTGCAAAATCTTAGCTCCGCCATCGGATAACACACAATACAGAGGCATATAGAAAACATATCATAGTCACAAATACCCAATCATCACAAATGATGAAGACAAACTTCCTCCAAAAGTTCCTGTCTTCGACAATACATACGACGCCACAATTAGACAGCCCAATACAAACAAGAAATGTGCCAAAATCAAGCTGCTAGTGTAACACTGATACCACTGTACTAATTACACACCGATATTCAAAGCTAAATAAGCCATAACATTTTAACTCTCGGAGGCACTAAATCAGACCCAAAAAAAACACGCGCAATCAACCTACATTATCAATGAATTACTATAAGTATTTCTTTCAACCAAGAAAACAAAATTATACCTGGCTGAAAAAATTTGAGAGGGCCGAATCGACTAGCCTTCAACGGCGAATTCTCCTTTTTATTGGCGAACAAAAAGTTCTCAGTTTCATAGTCAAGTCCCTATGAATGACCCCGTCTTATGGCAAAGCTCTGCACAACCTCATATGGTCCTAGTAACGGCGGCGGCTGCTCTCTCCGTGTAATGCCCCGTGCAACGAGTTACTCGATCGAAGAGCTCACCGCCTTCGCAAAGCTCCATGACCAAATGAACAGCATTATCATCCTCATCAACACCCGCCTCTTCATATCACTCAGCAACAATACTTGGAAGCTTGGGCAAATGCTTCAAATCGCACCTCTCCTCTGAACATCATCAATGTTCGACGATCCACGTATCGAAGCTTCCGCTTCGAATCGACTTGCAAGCGAGCAACTCTGCGAACCTTATCGATGCACAAGTAAGTAACGCCGAATTCACCTCTCCCCTAACTCCCTATCAACTAAGTACTTGTCTTCGATCGATTCCGTGGAACATCTGGTAAACAGTGATTGAAGAAGAAGAATGACGACTTCTTAGCTGAAAGAGTGACGAGTGATGACTCGTTCTTGTTCTTCTCTCTCCTCTTGTTGTCGATTGCTTCGATTTCCACATCCTCCCTAGCTACAGCAGCTGGAGATCTGCAGCAATTACCCATTGATTGGAGTGGGAAGATGTTTGGGCAACAAACCCTAACCCTAACTCACATTATCGGGGAATTTGGGGGAAAATGCAAAACCCTAGAAAGAATTGGATTGGGTTGAAGAGGAGAGAGAAGTAAGAGTGAAGTGAGGAAAGTGAAAAATGGAGGAGAGAGAAAGTGAGAGGAAAAACAAAAGAGTTTAGAGAGAAGAAAGTGAGAGTTGAAGTCAGTGAGGTGGTAACGGTTCAGACTTTTTCAGATGCTTTTGCTTTCAAATCTTTTTCTTTCTTTTTTTAAATTTTTATTTTTTTTTATTGTAATTTTTTTATTACTAAGTACTGTAGTAGAAAGCATATACTACACTTATATTATTTTTTCAAGAAAAATAAAATTGGGGGATTAATTATGTTGGAGTGTGAGAATTGAACTTATAAGTAGGGCAAAAAAAATTTATTTTTATGTTTTGGTTTTAAAAAGGATTTTTTTTCATATTTAAAATTTTAAAAATGTTATATGAATCCTCTTACATATTCCGTGTTTTAAAAATAGTATGAAAGACTAATTCATAATGTTAGAGTTAATAAAACAAGTAAAAGGTAAACCAAAAAAAAGTGAAGAATAAAAAAAAGTTACTTAGTCTGGAACAATTATTTGAAAACATTTCAAAATAAAAAGTGGAACAATTAAATAAAAACGAAAGAAAGAGATATAAAGGTTTTAAATAGAAATATTTAAAAAGTTTATATTCATTTCGTATATGAATCAATATCATACGATAATTTCTATTGTAAATTTAGGAAAATTATATATGGGCACTATTTTAAAATAAAAGAAGAACATGTTAATATACGGTAGTATATGCAATCTTATAATAAGTATTTTTATTTTACTATACGAAGTATATTCTATTTATAGGAAACAATTTGGGGAAAAAAACAAATATATATATATGCTTATTAGTTCTTAGAATTAGAAAAATTGAAAAGAATAATCTCAACTTTTTGGGAACTTCTCTTATAATAATCCCTACTTAAATAGTTTATTATTAAATAATCATAACTAACTCCTAATCTTCTGCTACTAATGGTCTTCTAGTCTAATTAACCTGTTGAACAGGTTTACCTCCTATTTTAGTCGTAATGCAATTTTTTTTTTTTTTAATTCGTATTGAATGCTAAAGTGTCAACCACCTTTTATCTATTGAATATTAACTCTCTTCTCACCCACCTTCATTCCTCTTTCTATTTAATCCTCACTCACCCTTCCTCCTTCAAATTGCACATTTTCTGGTACTCTCTTCTTCATTTGTTCCTTTTATTATTCTTCATCTAATCTTCTCTTTTACCTGATTCCAAACACATCCATTGTCAAAATCAAGAAAAAATTCACAGCGAACAATAGCAATGAAAACATTCACACAAAATAAAAAATTGAAGATTGGAAGAAGAAGACCATTTACCTGATGTCATGATATGATGCTCCGCTTGAGTCTTTCACCATGCAAATGTTTTAGATTCTTCAATGAAACAAATGAAACGCAGATGGAGGGAAGCTGAGAAGAGAATAGCTAATTTTAAAGCTCTTAAGGTGTATTTAGTTTAGGGAAATAGCGGGCTTTTTTTAAAATTCTTAAAAAATTAATTCAAGCATAAATTAAGGGAGTGGAGGTAAAATTAGTCTATTATGGCATGACTTAGCTTATTTCAAAGTGGTGTAACCACGTTCACTATGAAATATGACCGATAGTAGAAGATTAGGGAGTTAGTTTGTAGGAATTCATTTAAATATAAATTAAGTAGGGATTATTATGAGAAGAGCCCAAAAATGTGCTAAGATTAGTTTACTCTTTTCAATTTTTTCCTCTAAGAACTTTTAACGTAGATATATCTTTAAAAATAAAAAAATGAGCTTAACTACTTCTAATAAAACCTACCATGATCATGATATTCAAGCTATTCTTTGGTCCCACATCGGCTGTTCTATGATCCACCCCTATTATTGCATTCATTAGTGAAATTATGCAACGTTAATTGTATATTTTTTTTTTTTAAATACACTTCACGGTTCATATACTCATCTCAGAATGCTTCGCCAGCTATCTATCTCCTGATCGCGATGGACAACGGTTTACGCCTCAGACTCCCCTGTAGATTGTACCACTTATTCAGCTCTGCTCTCATCAATCTTGACTATAGTCCACTACTCTCAATTGAGTTTTGTAATATCCCCGTCTATGCACATTCTGCAGCGAGCATTCATTTAGTGACTCAGGCCGACAATCATTTCCCCTGTATCATGTTTCTCAACGGGGCGCTAGCCTACTTGTCTTCTATAAATCAGTTCGCGTTCACTCATCGTGTTAGCATACATTCTCTTAACTATTTATTCGTTGCTTTTAAATCTTCGAATATTTCTATTGCATTTGTGCTCTCGTCACATATCATTCTTCTTCTTCATGCTGCGTTTGCTGGATGGTGTAGCGCCTTTCCTTACCTCCTTCATGATCACATGCCTATGTACGACTTCAGGATTTCTGCATCTATTTGTTCCTCGATGAGAGCTCTTAGTTTCACTGATGAACTTTCATGCAGCGACCACTTGAGCTATCTCTCACGCTTCACAAATCTCCCAACAAAAGATTACTACTTAGACCAGGTCTCGTTAGCTGCCTTGCCAACATCTCGTCGCCCTCCATCTCATAGATTCTTGGAAATCTTCCATAACATTTTCGTCAATATTACATCTGCAATCATCGTTCTGATCCGATTGCATCATCACAGTCATATTTTATGTCACGACGGCCTGTTACGGCGTTCTAGCGCAGAAGTATGCTTCAAACATGTAATCACTCTACCTCTTAATCCCTAGGCTCGTCGTCTCGAGGATATTCTACTAAGCAATTTACTCTTACTACACGCGTTATGTAGTTACTCTATCTTTGCGGCTTCGCCCAGTAATCTATGTCTATGCTTCCTTCGCACGTTATCCGCTCACATCGCAGGTAGTAGCTCTTCTCTTGCTGTAACACAGCACGTACACATACAACTCTTGTATGTAGACAGTAGCCTCACAGTTCTCAACGCAACTTTTCAATGACTTAATAATAGGTCAGCTTGCATTTGTTTTATTTTTTATTTTCCTCCCAATTTCTCTATTTTCTTTTTATAAATTAAAGTGATAATATTTAATTTATATCCCTATCATATAATTTGAAATTTTCATTTTGTTGCTCACATGTTATTGTAGCCATGGCTCATAAGATCATGAGTCTGTACCTATTATATTCATGGAAGATATTTTTATATGAGTAATTATTAGTGGATATAAAATTCAACATGCTTAACTCTTAACTCTCAAGATGCAAATGATCACTATACATATGAACTATATATTATAGCTTCACCCTATATATGCAATTGGAAACCACTTGGCTAACTAGGAGGTTTGTAATTCAATCCTACATTGTCTGATTTGTCTCATAAAGATAAACAATGTTGATAGTATACATATTTGCACAATATGTTCGTTGAAAAAATGTTTCAATACTCTGCGAGTAATACTTCGTATATTATTTTTTACTCATTTCGTAACACAATTAAAGTAACAATGAATTTTCACGTATTTTTAGGAAATATATTAACAATGTAAACGAGCAAATTCGTCTTAAATATTAACACAATGAATAATATGATGATGAGTTTATTGTGTATTTTTTTATTAATTTGATTGTACTATGTTAAATCTCTTCCTAAAAATGCTGTGAAAATTCAATTGTGATTTTAATACTACGGAGAGTAATTGTTTCAAAGATAATCACAATCACCAATTCACCATTTATGATAAACCTTTCGTTTGATCTTTCTCCCTACCCCCTTTGCATTATTCCTGCTTTGGACAAATAATAGTCTATTTGACATATAATCAAAGTTCGAGTAATAAAGAATGTAACAGTGCATTGGTAATCAATCAAGAAACAGGACAACACCCTTGTTTTCTACTATCACATATTCACATGCATAAAACAAATTCTTCCAAAATAAGATACCATTAGAGGATAAGCAATCTTACCATTAAAGTTACAGAACAATAATGAATCAAAAACAAATGAAAGAAGTACTAAGTGCAAAATTACCAAGTACTTGTTTTGCTGATAACCGTTTCTTTGGATCAGGCTCCAGCATCTGCCTAACTAAACTCTTAGCATTCTCAGAAATATTAGGCCATGGATCYCGTTTGAAATCTATTGCACCACGTAGAATGGCCTGTGCCACCCCTTGCTCAGACTCTGGGGAAAAAATATGTATGTAAATCCAAGGGTAAATAAAAGGGGAGGAWAAGCAGCTTCTAATATGACAGATGTCTAACCGTACTATAAGGCAATAAAATTGACATGCAACTGACAACTTTTTTYACAAGTAAAGACATTATAGTTGGGCAAAAAAAATACAGTAAGATGTTCACCTGCCCAAAATGGTGGAACTCCACACAATAATATATACAGGATAACCCCTGCACTCCATATATCTATTTCTGGACCATAATTTCGCTTTAGCACCTCTGGAGCCATGTAATAGGGACTTCCAACAATTTCAGAGAACCGTTCACCTATAAGGATAGCGCCATTGAGAAAAACAAGGAAAATTTGGTTACTTTTTATAGCTAAAAAGAGTAAGACTCAAGTCTAAACAACATCGAACAGAAGTCACAGGAATGATGATTCAGAAAAAGATGCATGCCATAAGGAAGAAGCTCAAAACCAATCAAGCCCGAGAAAGTATGGAAGTTTGTAAAGGAGTACAAGNTGATATGAACAAAAGAAACATAGAATAACATCAATTGTCCCCTCTTCCTCCCCCTCCACATTTATATAGTGAGTCCCCCCGTGATTTGTCGTCCAATATATATGGGTATTCAAATATCAAATATATAGTATCGGGCCTATATTGATATGAAAGAGATTTGATCATAATTTTATGTAGGTAAGTACGTAACTCTGATCCCGTCGCTCGTTACTTGTTACTAGGTATTGATTCGAACCTAGGCATGCGTATTGTGTTCTTATTGCCGTTTGAGCTTGAGTTATGAGGATAATGAAGTTACTAGGTATTGATCTCTTCAAAAAAAAAAAAAAAAAAAATACTTTGTATTATTTTTTTTTTTTTTTTTTTTTTTTTGTTATGTCATAGTGAGAAACAATAATATAGTGATTAATAAAGGGAAGTATATGTTAGGCATGCGTATTGTGTTCTTACTTCCGCTTGTTTAACCGCTGAGCCAAACTATGACTTAGTTATTATTTCCTTCTTGTCTTTTATATACATTGTGCATATCAAAGTAGATTTTTTTTTTAGGGCACGTGACCTACCGTGCCCTTAGGTAGGTCCGCCCTTGCCTAAAACCTTATAACCCAACAAAATTACAAGGTTGTCAAACCTACAAGTTCATTTATCCCATAATGATTGAGCTTGTAGTTTGAAACTTTCAATATTTAAAAGCTTGTCGTTGCTCAACTATTGTCGTTGATGCTCAATACTACTCCGTATTACTCTTCCGAATGAAAGGTCAACAGAATATATCCTATAATTTTCGCTAAAAGTGTCATCGGTAGATTATCCATATTAGCTTATGCTTAGTCGTAACTTGTAAGTATATTCTTTGCACTTATTGCTTTATTCCCCCCACCATACGTCCATATCTATCTATGTTACAAACTTTCAAACTCACGACTTAAAAGTAAGTTTACAATTCAAGAACTTGCCTTACACGTTGTTTGGTAAGTAGATGAGAAAGATTGAAATAAACATGTCATTGATAATTTGATATATTGAAATTTGGGAATGTACACAAATGAAAGAAAAGATAACTTAATGAAGTGTATCCACCCAAAAAGTATGTGTATTCTTTTCCGTTAGGTATAGTAGAAATATTAAGTTCTTTAAATAAATTTAATTGAAGTGTGAATTAAGTATCAAAAAAAAAAAGTACCAATGAAGTGTAATACTATATCGAAAGTTTTACAAGTTCAAATCTCTCCACCCTCGCCCCCGGAGGTGATCATGGATCGAGTTCAAGACGGACTTGACATATAATATCTAGCTCTTTACTCTGGGCGAGTCGGGCTTAAAATCAGGTCTAAGATTGTTGCCCCAACTCCAAAATATTAGAACCGACTTAACGTATTTTATGGGCTTTCAGTCCGGACCCAAAAAATAAACTAAAATGTATGAAGTTTAATTTCCAAAGACAACACTAAAGAAAAAACTTAGATCGGCTCGACCCGACATGCATCCGGGCTAAAAAAAGTCTTTCCCGAAGCCCACAGCGGGCTAAGTTTGGGCTAAGTTTGATCATCTATACTTGTCCCTCATTATAAATTATACAGCCAAATATAGATTGTCTTGCCACGTTGGATTTAGTTTTTTAATGTTGACTTTGCAAAAGTAGAAATGAAACCCCAACTTTCAAAGGATTTTAATGGCCCATTTTTAAAGATTATAACCCCAGAGAATGAAGATTTCGGAGCAACTTTTTTAAAACGACCAAAAAATTTATGGTTGATTGCTACAACCATATACCGAAGTAACGCAAAATTGAGAAAAATTAAGACGATCACCGATAAAAGTTGGCAAAGGTCTTCCCCCATGACCCATAAGGTGTGGAAGAAATTTTGGATAAAATTGAGACGATCACCGAAACAACCCAAAAGCGAAGTGTATAATCCTCGATTCTTTACGGACGAAATATTAAATAATTTGAAACATCGGATGAAGTAGTATGCACCCTTCATATTTGAACAGATTTAGCTGACATAGTTACAAACTTACAATGTTACATAAGCATGTGAGCTTGATAGTGGTCCAAAACACCTTAACTAGGTTTTACAATTTACATACAATGCATGTTTTAATGGGTTTTGGGCTTCAAGTTACTTGCAGGCTTTTTTAACTATTTGAACATAGACTAACCCAAAAYAATAATGCTACTGGTGTTTGCATGCTTTAACCCTTTTTAATATATAAAAAAAATACACAACAAATTAATTTTTTATATAGCAATAAAAATAAAGTACTTAGTTTGTTTCATCCTCTTGTACTTAGTAGTTAGTACTTACGAAATACTCCCATAATGTAATAAGTGCAACAATATGACANCAGAATATACCCTATAATTTTCGCTAAAAGTGTCATCGGTAGATTATCCATATTAGCTTATGCTTAGTAACTTGTAAGTATATTCTTTGCACTTATTGCTTTATTCCCCCCACCATACGTCCATATCTATCTATGTTACAAACTTTCAAACTCACGACTTAAAAGTAAGTTTACAATTCAAGAACTTGCCTTACACGTTSTTTGGTAAGTAGATGAAAAAGATTGAAATAAACATGTCATTGATAATTTGATATATTGAAATTTGGGAATGTACACAAATGAAAGAAAAGATAACTTAATGAAGTGTATCCACCCAAAAAATATGTGTATCCTTTTCCGTTAGGTATAGTAGAAATATTAAGTTCTTTAAATAAATTTAATTGAAGTGTGAATTAAGTACCAAAAAAAAGTACCAATGAAGTGTAATACTATACCGAAAGTTTTTACAAGTTCAAATCCCTCCACCCTCGCCCCCAAAGGTGATCATGGGTCGAGTTCAGGACGGACTTGACATATAATATCAAGCTCTTTACTCTGGGCGAGTCGGGCTTAAAATCAGGTCTAAGATTGTTGCCCCAACTCCAAAATATTAGAACCGACTTAACGTATTTTATGAGCTTTCAGTCCGGACCCAAAAAATAAACTAAAATGTATGAAGTTTAATTTCCAAAGACAACACCAAAGAAAAAACTGAGATCGGCCGGGCTAAAAAAAAGTCTTTCCCGAAGCCCACAGCGGGCTAAGTTTGATCATGTATACTTGTCCCTCATTATAAATTATACAGCCAAATATAGATTGTCTTGCCTCTTTGGATTGACTTTTTTAATGTTGACTTTGCAAAAGTAGAAATGAAACCCCAACTTTCAAAGGATTTTAATGGCCCATTTTTAAAGATTATAACTCCAGAGAATGAAGATTTCGGAGCAACTTTTTTAAAACGACCAAAAAATTTGTGGTTGATTCCCACAATCATATACCGAAATAACGCAAAATTGAGAAAAATTGAGACGATCACCGATAAAAGTTGGCAAAGGTCTTCCCCCATGACCCATAAGGTATGGAAGAAATTTTGGATAAAATTGAGACGATCACCGAAACAACCCAAAAGCGAAAGTGTATAATCCTCGATTCTTTACGGACGGAATATTAAATAATTTGAAACATCGGAGGAAGTAGTATTCACCCTTCATATTTGAACAGATTTAGCTGATATAGTTACAAACTTACAATGTTACATAAGCATGTGAGCTTGATAGTGGTCCAAAACACCTTAACTAGGGGCGTGTTCGGCAATGATAGCGTTTGAAGTAGCTTTTAGCGGTATAAGTAGCGGGTAGCTTAAAAGCTAGTAAATAGCTTTGGAAGTAGCGGGTAGCGGACGAAACTAAAATTGTCAATATGAGTGTTCGGCAGAAGTAGCGGTTGTATTTATAATAGAAGAAAATTAATTACCAAATAGCTTTTTATCCTAGCTTAAAAGCTAAAAGCTAAAACGCTACTCCTACTAGCGTTTGAAAAAGGTAACGTTTAGCGCTAAAAGCTACTCAAAATGCTACCTTGCCNTCACAACAAAATTAAACAAGTGAGTTTCACATGGCAAGAATCATGAGTTCTTCTTCCTCAGTTACTCCAGTTAATCAAGGAGATCACCTCCTTCATATTCAAGCATCTGATCATCACCGCAATCACAAGAATCCCACTCATGTAATTACTTCTTTTAATTTATTGCTTTTGCATGATTATTTATAAGTTAAGTCTTTTTTTTTTTTTTTTAATGTTACAATCATAATCATGATCATAGTATTTTAGTCCTTTTCATTCTGTTGTAGTTTAACACGTTACTCCATTTCTTGGTTTGCTTGTTTTTACCACTTCAAAGATTGGATTAAAGTACTGTAATCAAGAAAAAAACTGGTGTTCATGTCAGAATTCTTACTTGGGTTGTTTTGATAGCTCAAGAATTTGATTATTTGATTGTGATCATTCACAATGCAGGTTGAAGATCCAAGAATCCAAATAAACAAGCCAAAACTAAGTGGAAARATCCTAGGAATTATCTTCTGTTTTCAAMTGATTGTAATTTTGCTGCTYGCAATATTACTCCTGATCAGRAGCTTCCTGTCTTCTCATGCTCGACGCCTGTTTCGACCGTCGGATTGGTTTCCTCCGATACTCACGTCCATTGGGGTAGCTGGGATCACAGGATTGGTGTTGCAGATTGTAACTCGCTGCCATGCATCAAGAGCCATCAAACTGGCATTTTGGTTTAGCCCCTTGCTAACCTGTGCTGCTGGTATTCTGTTAATTTCTGGTGGCACACCAGCAGGATTGGGTTTCGGAATCTTATCGATCATCTGATCATAGTGCGTTGATTAGTCTTTGTCGCAACATCTGCTTCGCGCGCACTAAACACAATGGGTTGATCACGAGATGATCGGGGTGCTGAGATGTTCATCTGGGCCGTGCCCACCCCGTATAGCAATGACGTCAATTAGAACATGAAAAAGTTTATTTCTTCTTTAATGTATTAAGATAATGAAATTTTGGTCTCTTAATTCCGCTTTTAACAAAATAATTAAAAAATTGTTCTTGTGTTCCTATACTTATTAATATTTATAATACAGTCATTTATAAGGGTTAGTTTACATTTGGAAATTTGGAATTAATCAGTCCGCGCTCGCCGAAAAAAATCACATTGGACTCATGAGACTTATTACCAAGAGGAGATGAGATGAGGGACAAAGCGACGAGCGGCATTACTCGCCGTAAATAAAAAGCCTTTGGGACGTATTATACCCTCTGTTCGGGAAAACAATAAAGACTAGTAGTAAAAGAAAAACAAAAAAAAATAAAACATGTAAATAATATATTATATTATATATATTATTTAGTGGAGGCTAACATGATAACTCTCATGTTATGTCACCTTGTTTTTTTTGTATCAATATTTTACACCAAGTAACAAGAATTTATAAAATCGTGGTTGGGAAATTACTGCTCTCGAGTAATATGTGGGTGACTGGGTGGAAATTGGCTGTGATATATAGATCAAAATATACAATGCAAAAGTACAATAACCGGCGCGCTTTTTAGAGTATTTAGTAGCGACTACAGTGTATTCTTGTATTTCATATATATTATGCGCGGAGAGGAGTTATTATGTTGCAAATATAAGAGTGTATTGACCTAACAGAGATGAGCTTAGCATTACTCATCACACAAACACCTCCTCAGACTCCAAACACCACGGATAAAAGATTAGGTAATAATCCAACTAAAGGTACCTCGGCGAAGTAGGCAGGAGGGATGAGAAAAACCCTTAAAGAATGAAACGAACGACACTCCGACCAGATATCGGTTGAGGGGGTCACGATTAGATTACCACTGTTGTTCACTCTGGTATTTTCATCGGCTTGAACCGAGGGAGGCTGCTGATGTGCGTCCCTAAAAGAAGAAAATTTCACACGATTCGCCCCATCGACACGCCATCTCTCGGAGCGAAGTCGTAGTTCGTTAGTCTCTCGTGAAAAATACCCGACATCAGAGAGAAGAGAGAGAGTCACATGCCACCGAGGAACGAAGTGTTTGGGAAGCATCGATGATTTGAACATCCATTTGATATTTTTTGTCTTTGATCCTTCGTCTCGTGGAGGATAATAGAGAAATTATACAACGAGACACTATGGTAACGCCTCTTGCGAGAGAGACCAAGTGGGTGAAACGAGACCACCCAGTTAAGAGTGGAGACCTTATAGAGATAGAGATTCCGCGCACACTTAGTCATCTAGTCCCAATGGGTCATGTTAATCATGTTAGCGCGGATTAGGTTAGTACTCCCTTATACATACATTATATTTTACATATACATTGGTAAACTAATGCAGGGGGTGGTCTATAGGCGGAAGTGATTCAATGTTAAATTTTTTGGGTTAAAGGCGGGGGCACTATGATGATCCCGGATAAATATGCGATTACATCTCCTCCAATTAGCAGGGTCCAGGTCCTAAGTGACTTCATATCATTTAAGAGTTAGTGGAGACTACTGTTTTCCGATAATTGATTAGATAGAGATGCGACTATGCTCACTTCAGTTTATCCTTTGTTGTTCGCATATTTTAGACCATATTACTAATACTGACTCTTCTCTCTCATTGCAATGAACGTCTATTGTTTTTTTCATGGGTCTCGTTCCAATGCACTTGACTTTATATTTCCAAAGTTTCTCTTTAGTTTTTGCTTTTATTCACAAGTAGGGGTAGTAAGCTTATCACAACAGGAATGCCACTCTCTATGGCCGGCCGCAAAAGGACTAATACACGTGAATGTGGATTAACTGATTAGGATGGTTTGAGAAGATAAAAAACAATGTGCTAATAATCGATAGGTACGAATAAGAAATTTATTAAAAAGATCTACGCATTGTAATTCCATTATGCTATACTGGATCTATTCAGCCACGTTTTTGATTATTACTTATTATATTACAAGTGACAGCAGTTGGTATATTAAAGAATGCTCTACATATAGTTGGAAGTATCGTACGTGTAAGCAGGGAAATTCTGGTTTAGTCGTATCCGTACTATAATAGCTAATGAATCCAAGATGCATCTCATCAATCCCGACTAACATGGGAGATGTTCCAAACGAGGGCCGAGATAGGATTTAGACAGTCACGACTAAAACTATCGACTTGCGATTTTAACAACGAACGTTGTGAATTATAGTGGATGATCGCTTAATCTTCTGCTTTACTTATGATAATGAGTATAAAATAACTTTTCCGTGTGGAAAGATTTAGCAGGGGGTCGACAAGGTCGGCTAGTGTGAGCGCGCTGTTTAGCAAGTGAAGGTAAGGAATGGTTGAATACTTTTGGGCTCGGTCTTATATTGTGGTTCATAAAAAGTTATGCAAACATGATTCAATTTACCGGCGTTATGAGTTATTTTTTTTTCGAGTCTAGGACTATTTCATCCACGACCTCGCAAATTGCATGTGTTGGCCACTCTTATTAGGAGTCAATGGGTTTTTTGTTCTCGGCAAATCCAAAAAGCCTAAGACCACAACGTTTCGCTTGAATATTCGTAAATATATATCATCTTGAACCGAACCTATGGGGAGTCGTCTCCAGAGATTGTTGTGCATGTTCCTTATAACCTGGAGATTTGGCGAACTCTAGTTTTTGTGATCCTTGGTCAATATTCTCAAGAGTTTGCATTAGGGAGTCTCCATTACGACACGCATGTTCGTGTGTTCATCTCGGTCGCAATTAAATTAAAATGCTACTAATTAATAGTTTAATTATATTAAATATATCTTAATTAATAACTCCATCTCAAAACCATCGCATGCCAGAGCATTCACCACTCCACTTACAAACCAAATTTTACTTGATGCTTTCAGTACCCCTCACGCGAATGTAAGAATCGGCAAGCTGTGCCGTACATAATATTGTAAAATTGTTTTCTCAGCAGATGATCATATCGAATTTTTTGTAGATATTTGTAAGCTGAAAATCTAGAGCTGATTCATATCTCTTATTCATATATGTGAGAAAATTAATGCCACAGTTATAATTGTGCGTTTGAGTTTATACTGCAGTAAGTTTACCTTCTGAAATTTGATCATAAAGAAAAGGATAGTTAGATTTCGTGAACTGCTGAATTGTTACAATGTAATTTGGAGTTAAAGTCATCAACAGCACAACACTTTTATATTGCAGCTAAATGGTTTGGTGAGTTTTTCTTCACCCAAGTGAACACATATTGTGAAAAGCTGTTCAAGAACCCGGGGTCAAGAGGAAGATTAGGTTTAGGAAAAGGATTTGACAAACACACCAAGACTCAACATTGAGCTCGGAGAACAAGAGACTGTTCAGTTTAAGGCTTCCACGTTCTGTGTTTTGTTTCTGGTGGTCGTTTGAATGATATCCGATCAACCCAGTCTTATGGCCTTAGTGAGTATGTGGTGCAGCATCAGACATGAAGAGCTATTTGGCAGTAATATGCCGATTCACGTTAATGTATGAATATACTTGGCTAAGGTCAGGTGTGAAATATCCTTTACTTTTTATCACTAACACATTACACATTATGTGCAGAGTACACATGTTCATTGCAATAATGTCCAGATCATTTGGACAAAATATACACAGACCATAGTGTTCCCTGAAGCCAATAGAACAGTTGCTCTCAGATCATCGTTGAGTTTTTGTCGTCAACCTTTAAAGAAGATACTGCAGGGCGATATAAGGGAGTAATATACTTTTACTGTATTTGACAAACACAAAACGAACAAATTCATGGTATTAACCCAGACGTAGATGCAACTTCAGATGTCGTTGACATATCAGAGTTTCGGTAGTTCTAAACCATGTGTGGCATTTATCATCTCTATGCTGACTCATAGGTAACTGTTTGAATAACACCATCCAACATTCCAATTTGATTGATAATCTTGCTATATAAATTTGTTACTAAAGGGCAGTTTTGCTAACTAACATAGCATGACATCAAACAACCACAGGATCATATCGGAAACTATCAGGGAAATTCATCTGAACTCTTGAAATCCTTCTGCAAGATTGCATTTGGCACACTCTTGATTCAATGTCATGTGCTTGCTCACCTGCAGGGACACCTAAGAAACTTTAATCTCCATCAGAAACTGCTACAGTGTGACAAGATTTGGGCGAACATAGCATAACTACTTCAGCAATCTCCCAATTATCTATCAAAACAAAAGATCCCTTATATGGCAAAAGTCCTTAGGTATTGCTCGTACTATTATAATGGCAAAACAAGAGATGAAAGTTGTACTACATAATAAGGCCTTGTCAAAGATATTCTTGATGCCCGAGCTTTTAAAACCCGTCATTAACTTGAGAGCACATACTACACAAAGAAGGAGGTGAGAAACAGCAACTAGACCGATCACTAACTATACGTTATTGTTCAGATATTTAGCTGCCTTCAATAAATCTGGAGTACTGATATCGACTCCACACGCACACTCACCATCACCACAGCCGACAATGCTAACCAAATCCATCATTGCCACTCGCAACATACATCGCACGACTTCATAGACAAGCTAAATCCGAAGCCCATCTCACCCACGCAGTACGATGCAAAGACAAGCTGAGTCATTGAGCACTCACAACCCTGCACATCACATCATCTATCCACTTCAGACTACCTAAAAGAATGTGCACACACACATAGGATCTCAGCAACCCGCACGCAAAACTGCAAGTCTTTGGTTTGAAATATATCAGATGGTCGGTATGTCTACCTAGACATCATATCGTTTATTTGATTAGCACACAATAAATAGTGTTAGCCTCCGCAATGCTTCTAATCAAGGGCACCAAAAATGTTAGGCTCTCTAGATCCCACACACTAGAATTTCACATACATTTCACTACCAAAAGGTCAATTATGGTAAGCAGACATGTAAAATGGATTCAGTAATGACTTCATTTAAGTCAACGCGTACAAACTTGGGTAAGAGAGAGGTCAGCCATAGCTGGATCTGGACTAGGGGGATGCTTGGAAGAGCAACAAATGCATTAAGGATTTATCAGTCTCTTTACCAAGCCCAAAACAAGCTGAATAACAACTCACTCATTCATCACAACTTCTGCTGCTCCACTCAATTGCTTGATACACAATAATCTGAATTCACCAACTGCTGAAGGACCATGGCAAGAACCCAATACTTCAACACTCTCAACAATCTTATGACCATCAAACATATACTCCAAAAACAGACCATCAATATCCCGCTGAGATACTGTACCAAACATACAAACATACCTACTTCAAAGCAAACAAGACCTAAGCCACCCACCGCCCCGTTACAACCCCTAAACAACGATCTTCTAATCTTAGTGATACCTCACGTATTTCAGGAGCCAGTGGTTAATCAATTATTGCATTTCTTTTTAATTAAGGCCGGTGAGGTACATATAGAGTAGATTGATAAGGAGAGAAGTGTACTCGCTGGAGACATAAGAGAGACTACGCAAACATGAACGCCCATCGGAAGACTGAGAGATCAGATAGAGCGAGAGAGAGGAAGAGACAGTGTAATAAATCTCCAACCTCTAACGAGGCATAAGAGTAGAGAGTGGTACTGCCACTTTGAACTCTACAACCACCAGCAGAAACGATAGGAGAATAGGACCGAGTGAACTTGGTACACGGAAGAGAGAAAGAAGGAGATGTCGCAGTTTTTTAATCCAATAGGGTTTGTGAGTTCTTTGTAAATTAAAAAAAAAAAAAAAAGGGAAAAAACAACATAACTAAACTAATTTTACCGAATAAGAGACGAGAGGACGAGAATGATTTGGGCAAACTAACAGAAAGAGGTCTAACAAAACGAGGAACATCAATATTGGGGGTAACACATGAAAACTAGGAGAACATTAGGTTATAGAATAAATCTTCATTCGGTAATATCAGACATTTCGTGCGTTTTCCTTCCTTCTCCCCTAATAACTAGAGAAATGGGGTGTTAAAGGCCTCTGGCTAGACTCTGAGTAAAAGCTTTTTGGATTCAGCCACTGATTAGAAATTTTTACTGTCCAAAGAAATTGTAAAATCAATACACATATGGTAACCTAAGAAACAAATTTCATTCTTCATAAAAAATGAATGGAGAGCAACTGGTAGGCACAAGACATGAAAATACTCACGCTCTAAATATTTCAGTTAACGAGTAGGAAGAATTTCACCAGATGGTGGTCGGTAGAACAGGCTTGATTAACCAGAAGGAGAGAGACGTAAGGGCTTCCTTTATTAGATGTTTCAGGCGCCTTAGAATTTCTCCCCTTTTCGAGCTTTGTAACAATTCTCCTTGTCCGTCTCCAACAACAAAACCCAAACCTTTTGAAACACAGCCTGAACAGATGTAATCATAAGATATTAATAGGCCGTGTAGATATTACACATAAAATTAGTGGTCA
>SNQN01001898.1:0-13769 GCA_008642245.1 Bassia scoparia
GGAGACTCGAAGCTTTCAAAGGAAAATGGGCAGAGGAGTTGCCCAGGATACTCTGGGCCAACAGAACAACACCAAGGACATCCACAGGTCACACGCCTTTCTCGTTGGTCTACGGATGCGAAGCTGTGCTCCCAGCAGAAATCATTACACCTTCTGCCAGATACGGCCTYATTACAKCTGAAGAAAACAACCTGGAACTAGCCAGAGACCTCGACACACTCGAAGAGCTCAGAGAAAACGCTTTCATACGTATGGCAGCATACCAAGGCATAGTGGCAAAGAGCTTTAACAAAAATGTCAAAGCAAAGGTGTTCCGGCTAGGAGACTGGGTCCTAAGAAAAGTCTTCGCGAACACGAGAGAGCTCAATACAGGTAAGCTGGGAGCCCAATGGGAAGGGCCATACCAAATTGAACGTGTCATCGGAAATGGGGCATACCGCCTGGCCACACCTGAAGGAGTCCCAGTTCAGCGAAGCTGGAACGCGGCCAATCTCAAGTTATACCACTTTTAAACCACAAGTAAGTACCTCTTGCGCCTTCAAGTTTAACTTATAGTCATTAACATTAAAGCAATTAAAACTATCTGTAGGAGCTAAGAACGCCAGTCACAACGGGTCCCAGCACCAGGTCCAGCATGTTCACCCAAAGGGTCAACGAGGTAGATCACCAGATTCATCAGATTCACCAGATTCCATCACCAAGTTCAACAGGTTAAAATCAGCAGGTCCTACTACCAGACGCAACGGGTTGWAACACTAGATCCAATGTGTTCAAACTACAAGAACGCCAGGGCAAACATATTCGAAGAGCTATAAAACGCCAGCTACGGGTTACAAGCACCAGGGCTACAAAACGCCAGCTACGGGTTACAAGCACCAGGGCCAAAGACGCCAGACAATGAGGCATGCCACTATCAATTCTACAGGTACGCGAGTTATGGCCATAAAATTTCGCAAGTTCCTATTACGATGTTACATGTGCAAATCAAATATCATATGTCTAAGCTAAGAACTGAAGAAACATTTCAAATTAACTAAGAAGCTGATCAAAGCCACTTCCAAAGTCATAAAGTAAAATGCGTAAACTAAAGCATGTCTAAGCTAAGCTAACCAACGAATAGCATAAGCATATCAAATTAACTATGGATTCAATTAAGGACATTGAGAGTTATTTCCAAAGACATAAAGTTCCAAGCAAAAGACACACTGACCCCATGGGCAGCGGTAAAAGTCATTACATCAAATATCCATAAATTAATCGGCTCCTAAGCCGATAAACAACGCGCCCAAAAGCATAAACTTCCTAATACCATATCTAAACAAGAAACTTAGAAAGTCTCTTCAGCAGCTCCAATGGAATCCCTAGGCGTAGCCGAAGTGCTTCCTTTGCTAACCTCCCCCATGTCCTGCTTGACAGCTTCAACTCCACCATTCCCATCCTTCCTTGAATCAGCAGTGTCCTCCACTTTGCTTTTTTCAGCTTCGGTCACCTCCTGCCTCTTTTTGTCCGACCACAGATCCATCATAGGAGCCCACCTTGCTTATATACCTGTCCATGATATCCCTGCAGTAGTCCKTGGAGATGTCATCGACATACACTTCATAAGCCAGCTTAGCCCTACCTAGAACAACCCCAGAAGCCTCAGCATCRAGAACCTCCTCGTTCAGCATATTAATCTCCTTCTCTAGAGCAGCTATCTTGACATCCTTCTCCTCGAGTTCCAGGTCCTTAGCTGTAAGGTTGACCTCGAAAGACGCCTTCTGYTCATCCAAAGCCTTGTCCTTATCCGCCTCTGACTTCTTCACCTTCTCCTTCAAAGCCCTAACCTCGTCCTCCAGCTTGGACACCTTAGCCATGGACGAAGCAGCATTCTGTACCAAGGACTTGGCATACAAAGAGGTCTGCAGGGCCTGAAGATACCAAACAAAAGACATAAGTATCAAACGCAGCAAACTAAAATATGTAAACTTAGAGACAGAAAACGTCACCTGAAGATGGTGCCCAATCCCCTGTTCCAGCAACTCCTCTGAATTCATCTTTTTGAACCTGTCAACGGCAGCAGGCATCAACAGTTTTCCAGCTTCAGGCCAAATACCTCCACTAACTCCTTCTTGAGACAAATAGTCTTTCGGCAGAACCACATTGATTCCACCAGCATCAATCAGGGTAGGTACAGCCGCAGCCTTCGAAGGTCGAGGCAGCTTAGGAATCTCCACCACAGTCTCCGTCAAAGCATCYGAGCTAGAGATGCCTTGCTCCCTTTTTCTCTTCATAGCTCTCTCCTCCATCTGTTCAGTTGTGAGCTGAGGCCTCCTCCCTACAACCAACTCATCNTTCGTTTTTCAAATAATTGCACAATATTATAACAAAATATGAACATTGAAGCTTAATTTAACCCAAAAAAATAACAAAATGTATCAACTTAAAACATCATACATCACAAAGAAAAAAAATAAAATTTTCAAATAATGTGAACATATATTAGTAATTAATTAATTAATTTTCAAATAATCAAACAAATTATTTGTGCATTTTTATTTATGAAAATAAAGTTGAAAAAAATAAAAAAAACTCTCGAAATACCAGAGGTTCGGCCTATAGGACCGAACCACCGACGGTCCGACTTTGTAGGCTGAACCCACTGTTGGAGGTTCGGTGGCCTAGGCCGAACCCACCGTCGGTGGTTCGGTCCTATAGGCCGAACCCACCGTCGGTGGTTCGGTCCTATAGGCCGAACCCTCTTCATTCAAAAAATAAAAAAAAACAAAAGTTAAACATACCTTTGTCGACGGCGGTTTAGGCGGCCGACCGGAGGGTGGGGGGTTAAATTGAGCCGTTTGCGGGACTTCGGGGCCATTTATAAGGCCTACGGCACGGCAGTTGTTTGCGAATGAAGGAGATGGTGGCGGTGCGTGTGCTGCGTTTGGGTGGTGGTGCGTGTGCTGCGGCGCGATTTGGATGGTGGTGCGTGTGCTGCGGCAAGAGATGGTGGCGGCCAGAGATGGTGGTGGTCTGAGATGGTTGTTGTGGATGAAGGAAACAAATCAGATTGATGATTATTTTGTGAATGAAGGAGTTTGGTTCAATGAAGGAAACAAATCAGATTATTTGGTGAATGAAGGAGTTTGGTTGAATGAAGGAGTTTGTGATGAAGGAAGAAGCATAATTGGAAATTAAAGAGGGAAGGGTAAAAAAGGAAATTCATAAAATTACGCGGGCGGAATACGGAGTATTGCGGGCGTGATTTAGCTTTTCACATAATTNAGAACCTCCTCGTTCAGCATATTAATCTCCTTCTCTAGAGCAGCTATCTTGACATCCTTCTCCTCGAGTTCCAGGTCCTTAGCTGTAAGGTTGACCTCGAAAGACGCCTTCTGYTCATCCAAAGCCTTGTCCTTATCCGCCTCTGACTTCTTCACCTTCTCCTTCAAAGCCCTAACCTCGTCCTCCAGCTTGGACACCTTAGCCATGGACGAAGCAGCATTCTGTACCAAGGACTTGGCATACAAAGAGGTCTGCAGGGCCTGAAGATACCAAACAAAAGACATAAGTATCAAACGCAGCAAACTAAAATATGTAAACTTAGAGACAGAAAACGTCACCTGAAGATGGTGCCCAATCCCCTGTTCCAGCAACTCCTCTGAATTCATCTTTTTGAACCTGTCAACGGCAGCAGGCATCAACAGTTTTCCAGCTTCAGGCCAAATACCTCCACTAACTCCTTCTTGAGACAAATAGTCTTTCGGCAGAACCACATTGATTCCACCAGCATCAATCAGGGTAGGTACAGCCGCAGCCTTCGAAGGTCGAGGCAGCTTAGGAATCTCCACCACAGTCTCCGTCAAAGCATCYGAGCTAGAGATGCCTTGCTCCCTTTTTCTCTTCATAGCTCTCTCCTCCATCTGTTCAGTTGTGAGCTGAGGCCTCCTCCCTACAACCAACTCATCTCAGACACAACCAACCAAACAAAAAGATCCAAAAACAAAGCATATAGTAATGGAAAACACATACTCATGTTTACAAGCGGATTAGGTGGAACCACAAACTTCTTCTCTTGCTGAGGCAAATCCTTAAACTCGTCCACAACCTCTGAACCAGTCGCCTCGACGTCAAACTCCAAACCTGCAATCAAACACAAGTAAGACAAGATCAATGAAAATCATACACAAATAGCGCTTAACAAAAGTACCTTTGTCTTTCCAACCACTGGCTAACCAATCACCAACGTCCCCCAAAGAATCCCTCTTCACYTAAAAGAAACGATTTTTCCATCCTCTGTCATTGACTCCCTCATCAAAGACCAACTTTGAATTCTGCTTGGCCTTAAGAGTGAGCCTCGCTCCTGGGAGCCTCTTAACGTCGTAGCACAACAAAAGATCAGCAGTCGAAAACTGCCGAGGCCAAGACTTTGTCTTTTCCTCAAGAAACCAACAAATTCGCCAGAAAGACGGCAGCATTTGCCCAGGGCTAACACCCAGAAGACTTAAAAAATCTCGAWATAAGACCGTAAAACCAAACTTAAAACCTAAGGTAAAGGGGTATTCAAAGAACACCACAAAATCACCTGGACAAGACTCGGGACGTTGGTCCGTCGACGGCTTAATGGCCTCGCAGGACGGCGGAAACCCAGCCAAAGCTATCAAATCAGGCAGCTCATCGTAGCCAACGTTGCTCAGAACGTCATCAATTGACTTGCCCATCTTTTTCTTTGCCACAGTCTTATAACGCATAAACGAGAGGAATTATAATCGAGGAGAGATGAAAACAATACCTGAACAACCGAAAAGGAAAATCACCAAGAAAAAACCCTCGAATTGATTCTCCAGAGGAAACAGTGGAAATTGATCGGAATGATCTTCAAAATTCGCCAATCAAAGTATTTTTATAACCCTGCCAGAAGTAGATGCGAATTAAATGCTAAAGACTTAATTCCATCGCATTATATCATCGAAAAACGAGCATAACAGTTAATTCAAATATATCTTACGAAAATTCGAAATTTAAATTATCTTCACTGTTCACCGCCGAAAGTAGCTTCGTAGACTGATCTTTAACTTGCAACGTAGAACCTGACGTTTCCACGTTACAAGTTAGGGGCTAATTGTTATACCCGGAATTCTCCTATACAAAGCTAACAAAGTCTATGTACAAGTACATATACAGGTTGCCAGGTTCCCAGGTTCATCAACTCTCAGGTTCAACAGAAGAACCTTCTAGAAGCCATGTCCAGCGGATACAAAGACTAAGTCGCCAATTAGAGGCCCATTAAGGAGGGACAGGTCTAGAAGCCTAGCAAGCAAGCAGAAGATAAAACGTGACGAAACAGATAGGAGACAGTTCCAGAAGAAGGAAGATAACGGCACCCCATGTAACCCGGTCAAGGCAGTTGTGCTGAAAGGCGGTTATCATCCCTGCGAATAGGAGAGTGCTCCCACTCTTATAGGAACGGGTTTATTGAACGAAGCAGCAGTAGATAAATACATTAGGGTTGTACTCTAAAGGACAACGAAATATTCCCCTAATACTTTATGCTTACTTTCTGAGAGAAAAACACAGTGAGATCTGAGAGAGTTCATTGAAAGTTCATAAGAACAACCTGTACTTGTACCTGTAACACGAGCAATTCATAGTGGATTGGTGGACTCAAATCCACCCGCGTTTTTTCCTTATTCCTGGGGTTTTTCCACCGTGACCATGTTTGGTTTTGCCTCTTCCCTGCTCCCTTGGTTCGTTAGTTTGTCTTATCAATTTTAGTTATTTTATTATTTATATTGTATCTAGTTATAGCCGATCCAGCTTAGGTTAGATAGTTATCTAATTTTTGCATAAACAGCTTGTCCTGGAAAAACACCCATCCTAGCGAATGATACTGTGCGCCACCGGGAATGATTTTTTGAGAGTGAGGAGACCGCAGCACATCAAGTCATAACTTTGAGTCGTTGAAGATAAGTTATCACAGGTCAAAATAACTACTCTGTAGTTGCTTAGAATTTGTCAAAAACGACTCAGATGACATGGGTAGGAATGTAGAGACATAGAACCTGAGGGCTAAGTCTATCCAGTGGCGAGCTTTAAAAAAACTCCTTAAAATATGATAGTTCCACAGAATGGTGCAGCAGTTTCATGGTCAGAATAACAGATAAACCTAATGAATCATAATCAGCTGACACAAATCATCAAGAAAGATCCTTGTTTATTCTATCTTTCCCTTGTTTTTACTGCATATCTGGATTTTGTGCAGAGGGTTTTCTTCCATCTCAACGGCACAAGGTGTGCCACTTTCCCAAGACAGATTACATAGCAAATCACCGAATAAAATTGCAATATGAACTCGACCTGTGGCAAATTTGGATATAAATGATTGGTTAAGTAGAGCTGCAATACTGATATAACCTGACAAGAGATAACTACACAATAGCTTATGTAACTTGACAAAATTTGATCCAGGTATTGACCCAACCTGAACCCCTATTTGACATCTTTACTTCACGTGCAAGATCAAGCAGAGCAATTCTAGATAAGGCCTTTTGGACTGTGCAGGTTTTGTGTATAACACAAATAGCCATGCATTTTGCACGCCATTACGACGTCTGATAAAACTAAAATAAATAAAAATTAAGGTCTATGCATCATATAAGGATCCAACTTCTGATAAGAAAAATTTAGCGCGGTAGAAATCAGGATCAGGTATTAAGATTACTACTAAGGAAACCATTTGACATCATAGCATGCAAGTGTCACTGCAATCAGAGGAGAAATGATCCTTAGCTTTTCCATTTTTCAATTCTTCTCAGGCTTATTGTTCCTAAAGGTTTTTCAAAAGGATGCACAACAATTGCCGAATTGGGTGCAACTAATCTAAAAGTTTCACTTACAAGAGTCCCAATCCCAGGCAATTTTCACATTGCACACTGCATCACACTGCATTTTACAACCTGAAGCCTCATAAGGGTGCAATACACATAGTCAGTGCACATACTAACATATTCCACATTTATATCTGAGAAAAAAAATGCTTCATGGCTTTGAACCTATTGTGAATTTAGTGTCCAATTCTGCAATTCAGTTAAAATGATCTGACTGCATAACTAAAAACTGTTGTATTACTAACCACTAACCAGCTCTGCATGCCAGTGCAGTAATCGAATTTAACAGACTTAAAGGTAATATAAGGTTTATCTGTGGATTCTCTGCATTAAAGTAAATTCAAACTGTTCAAGTGCACATTTTCAAGTGGAATCTCAAAATATTTAAGCAAATTCATGACATCCACAATAAACATCACCTTCATCATCTGAATTACCAAGCTATCACCTCTATCTTGTCGAAGTCACATCAAATCACTCATCTCTCAATCATCTGAATTCTGAAGTACATACTACCTCCTTAACAAAATAAATGCTAACATTGAGTATTATTTGTGAGATGTAAAATATTCATTTGTTGCATTTATTTTGTTACGAAGTATTAAAAAATGGGGAGATCAACAATTAGGGCCTTAAGCAAAAGAGAACTCAGTTACCAGCCAAGGCATTAAGAATCACATGGAGGAACCAGCGGACATTAGCAAGTTATCTTGAAGACCAGAAGGGCTCCAAAGTACACACCAAGAGAGGACAATCTGTCATCACTTTGTTACAAAAGAAGAGTAAAGTTGTTATTATCAGTTTCATGGACAAAACAAGAACAAAAATAAATGCAAGTTCCTAATCCATTACAAGGTTATTATCAGTATTTTAGAATCTAATGATCTTTCAAGGTTACAGGCGATAGACCCTAGCTGAAATCTAATCCATCACTATAGTTCCTAAAACAATAGTATACAAATCCATTACAAGGATAATGACAACTGATTAAATGTTCATATGACAACCTCATTGATTTCGAGAATGATTGCATGCACCTGAAGTACCAAAATTGGTCCAACTGACATTTTGTAACATACATGAGCAGCAGCTACCACATGGCTTCCAAACACCCTCTAAACCAGCATGCCAGTGCTCGAGGACTCACCATCATTCATCCTTAGAATCACCACAACACCCTCTAAACCAGCATGCCAGTGCTCGAGGACTCACCATCATTCATCCTTAGAATCACTACAACACCCTCTACACCAGCATGCCAGTGCTCGAGGACTGACCATCATTCATCATTAGAATCACTACACAATTCATCAGGAAGCTGCAAATCCACTACTAGGATAACGACAACCAATCAAATGTTCAAATGACAACCCACGGATTTCGAAAAAATGATTGCATGGCCTAGGTGGCCAGGTGCCAAGCAGGCCAGCAGCCATTCCATAAAKAGCAGCACATAGCAACCATACACCCTCTACGACAGTGTGCCTGTACTCCAGGACTCACCATCATTCTTACCATCACTACACAATTCATCAGGATGCTGCATTTGAGCATACCTATACAATTTCTCATTAAAAACAACCTGAGGATCCTTCTCAATCAAATTCCCATTCTCATCATACCCACCCTTCAAAAATACAACCCAATTCATCTCAGTACCGGCCAAATAAAACGCCCGAGGCTGCTTCTTAAGCATCTGATAAGTATGCTTAGTAAGACTAAACTCCTCCTTAAACTCCACTATATGATGTATTGAAGCTTTCTTCTCCAATGTCAAGCTCAAAAGCTCATGTATCACCCCAACTCTATACTTCTCCCCCTCCAAACTCCCTAGCTCATGCTTCCACCCATCCGAATACGGCGAAACCAATGGCAATGTATTCAACATGTTCAACCTCCTCACATCATTTTCCTCTAAATCTAACGACTTCCCATGCTTCATATCAAACTTAAACAACCCCTTCACTCTATCTTCTTGCACCATAAAATCCCTCTCCAATGCACTCACGGCTAACCTCGAATCCCACTTCACCAATTCAAGCACCCTACTCCCGTCATCGCCATTCGACAACCGAAACTCATCAGGAAACTTCAACACCCAATCTCTAAAATCCTCAGGAACTCCAAACACTGACCTGCAATGATAAATCTTGCTTAATGGCATTTTTTGATCTTTTGACATCATTAAAAGCTTCTTAACAACATTGACCCTCTCTAATTCCATTGACTCAACAACCCTTTTCTCCTCTTCGAGTAAATTTTCCATTAACTCGGTGAAACCCAACCACATTCGGTTGTTTTCATGGCGGTAAATTTCGAAGATAAGGGGGTGTTTGGCAACAAARTTGTTGACTTTTCTACCGCGGGGGAATCCCAGTTCCCGGTAAAGCTTTCCGGCGTCATCCAAACGGAGGACATGCTCGGGTTGTTTAGTAAGGTACTGTTTGGATCGCATAAGGAATCGGAATGAATTGTCGCGATTAACGAGGTTTTCGAAGTGGGGAATGAGGGAAGAAGGGTGTTGAACGAAGGTGGTTTGAGCAGAGGGTTTTTTGGGGCGTTTTTTCTTGAATTTTTTTGGGGTTTTTGTGATTAGAAAAGAGGTTGAAAATGGGGAAATTTGGAGGAATGGAAATAGGGTTTTGGGGGAAAGGTATGGTTTATGGAAGTGTTTGGTTATGGTGGAAAAGAGGTGATAAAAAGCCATTAATGGGGTTTTGGAGGAAAATGAGGAAGACGATTGATTCAGTTGTAAGGGTTTAAGGAAAGATGATGAAAACGCATTTGAAGAATTGAACCCCAAATTTTTTCGCGAAAAAAGTTATAAAAAAAAAAAAAAAAAAAAAAATCCGACCTGCCGGAATCGAACCAGCGACCTAAAGATTATCTGCAACTACTACAGTCTTCCGCTCTGCCAACTGAGCTAAGGTCGGATGTTAATATTGCTGTACTAAAAAAAAATATGTACATAAATTAATGGGGTTCGGATGAGCTGGGCCCGATTGAATGGGCTTGAACTAAAATAAAGTTATGGATATGGATCTCTCCAAAGTCCAAGTAAAACCTCGTCAAAAAAAAAGTCAAAGTAAACGATGGAAATAATATTATTTTGTATAATATCTATACTTTTTTTTTCCACAAGGCGTTGTAATAATTTATTTTTTTATAAAAATACTAAATTCATTGTTGTATTTGTTGTTTTAACCAATGGAAGAAACATTTTCTTTGTAGATTTGGAGAAGACTATCTCACATGCTATGAGCGAATTATCCAAAGCTAGGATTTGAGTCTTTAAGTCCTAGATTATCCGTGTTTCAGTGTCAACGACCTCTCCCTACAAGAAGGCGAGTATCCTATGGATTATGCCTCCAATGTTCAAGTTCTAGAGTTTGAATGTGGAGAGAGAGAGAGGAGAGAGAGAGAGAGAGAGAGGTGTATAATAAGCATAAATATGTAATAAATTTGCCTAGATATTCTAAAGAGAGATTGTAGAGAGAGAAGTGGGGGTTGTGATTGTTGAGTTGATTGATTTGATATATTGTGTAAAGGTGTGTTTTTTTTGGAGAATGAGTTGGGTATTATGTCCTATGAGAGTGGGAGATTGTGACAAATTGAGCTTAGTAGGCTTTGTATGTAGCTTTGGCTTGAAATTGTGGCTCATCATTTTATAGTTGTTTTCGTATTTTCAGCGAATTATTAGGTACATCCCCTACTAGCAAATACAACCCCCTCCCTCTTTTATGTGGCACATGATTTTTCCCCTCTCTATTATCTTCACGCATGATTTTTAAAATAAAAATCATTAATTAAATAAATTAGATATATAATATTTGACAACTATAAAAGCAATGAGGGGGTTGTACTTGCAATGTAGGAGGGGTTTGTATATATAGGCTTTGTATTTCAGAATTATTCTTACGCATTTGATATTTTAGTATTTTGACTTGGGCCTTGAGATGTTTTGGATCTGACTTGAAGAAATCGCACATGTTCAATGGGCTACACATTTGTGTATCTTTATTATACTTTTCAAGCAAAGCATTGAATTATGTGAAAAGCTAAATCAGCCGCGATATCGTATTCCGCCCGCGTAATTTTTATGAATTTCTTTTTACCCTTCCCTCTTTAATTTCCATATGCTTCTTCCTTCATCACAAACTCTTCATTCAACCAAACTCCTTCATTCACAAATAATCTGATTTGTTTCCTCATTGAAACAACTCTTCATTCACAAAATATCATCAATCTGATTTGTTCCTTCCACAACCATCTCAGACCACCACCATCTCTGGCCGCCACATCTCTTGCCGCAGCACACCACCACATCCAAATCGCGCGCGCAGCACAGCCACCACCCAAACGCAGCACACGCACCGCACCATTCCTTCTTCGCAAACAATGCCTTGTGCGTAGGCTTATAAATGGCATAGTCCCGCAACGGCTAATTTAACCCCCCCCCACCACCCTCGGTCGGTCCGCCTAAACCGCGTCGACAAAGTATGTTTAACTTTTGTTTTTTTTTTATTTTTTGAATGAAGAGGTCGGCCTATAGGACGACCACCGACGGTGGTTCGGCGCTAGGCACGAACTCCGACAGTGGGTTCGGCCTACAAGTCGGACCGTGGTTGGTTGCTCTATAGGCCGATCTGGTATTTCGAGAGTTTTTTTATTTTTTCAACTTTTATTTATAAATAAAATGCACAATATTTGTTTGTTATTTGAAAAAAGTAATTATTACTAATATTTTCACATTACTTGAAATTTTATTTTTTTCTGTTGTGATGTATGATGTTTAAGTTGATACATTTGTTATTTTTTTTTGGTTTAATTAGCTTCAATGTTCTATTTTGTTATAATATTGTGCAATTTTTGAAAACGAACCCTTATTAATTATTATAATATTTGTTAAGTACTATTACTTCTTGATTATTTTTAAATTTTCTTATTATAGTTAATGTTTTGGTTAATTGTACTATGCCATATTGTCCCTTTGCATGTAGTTATTGTTAGTGATAGTGTTTTTTGGAATAGTTCATGTAATTTGCGTTAAACTCAGTCTTTAAGTGTAGTTAGTATTTTTATTCAAAAATTTAAGAATTGCAAGTGACGTTAGTTACTATTTGCATATTCTAGCCACCGRCGTTTAAGAGGTTGAATATTGAGATTGCCGAAGATTGTGACGATGTYGCTGACTCTGGACCTCGTCATACTAGGACTAGGGGGGTTAGCGCTTCTGTTAGACGTGAGAGGGGTGAGAAACTTAAGTGTGTTAATATTGTCGTTGATGGGGCTGAGGTTGGTTTAGAGGGTGAGGTTGAGGATGATGACTCGTGGGATGATATGGGTGCTTATTCGGGTTCATCGGAGTCTGGGCAAGAGGTAATTGGTGCTGAGGCTGGCCAATCCTCATGAGGTGATGCTGAAGAACTATTTCAGGAGTTAGATGTGGCTCTAGATGGGAWTGGGGGTGAGAAKGTAGAAGAGGAAGAGGGTGATACTTCAAAAGCATCGTCGATGCATTGGATAAAGGGTAGGCGGGGCAGGTTTGTTGGTTCTAAGGCTACTACTTCTTCGAAGGGGGACAACAAGTCAAGTAAGACTAAGAACGATGGTTCATGGYTAGTCAAGGGTCCTATGGGCGGGGGTCCATGTGATGGTTCTCTCATTCCTAGCTACGGAGGTCACGTTGCTGTAGATATTTGGGATGSTGTGGAACGTAAGGTGTTGAAATGTCAAAATCGCGTGCACTCACATAAGGACCTGCAGAAGTGGAGACTAGAGGAGATGAGTGCAGACATGAAGGTGTCAAAATCGTGTGCACTCACTCTGAAGCCACAATTACCATCTCCGATGACATCAACTAGTCGGTCAATGAATGGTAAGATTATCGAAGGAAGCTCCCTAGTGRACCAYTAATCGTCTATGCTCATGGATTTAACTAACACATATACAAAAAAATACACAACTTAGCATACATAAATATACATACATGTGTAAACAAACTRAATAATGGAGTTAAATTTCCGCATTTACCTGYTTCATTGTCCGATGGGGCCATTGTTTTTTAATTTCCTTTACCGCTACCCTTCCCACGCGCTTTTTCGAACTTTGATTCCTTTGACTTTGCTACATACTCAAAACGACTGAAGTTGCGGGATGTTGGGCCAGTGTTATGTGCTCTTCGACCCTTAGGRGCATTATTGACCTCTYGCTCCTCAATGTCCAAAGCTTRTGGATGTAACTCACCATCCAAGATGCGACATATCATGRGACGTGTGGCCGAGTCACAAGCCTTAACCTTGTCAACAAGTTCATGAAACCACTCCAAATCTTGTTCGGACTCATCAGCYAAGGCATCCATGTCAACACTTTTCCCTATTACAAGTGTCATCCAAAATGGATGTATACGATCTCTGTAGATCGGGGGACCGCCTCTCTCAGTGGCCCTCTTTATAGCACACGCACAAGGTAAGCTGTGAGTCGTCAGCAAGGCACACCCACATCGTGCAAACACTTCATCACTAAGTTGTCGCATCCTATTCAACTCTGCTTCCAAGATATTAATGCAGAAATGTGACACATGTCCCTCGAGATGCTGAAATGGACTTTCGGTCCTTTGCTACGCCTTCTGGAATCCTCTAAGTGATATAGAAGATTTGTGTGCTGAATTTCCATAGCTCGATGAACGCTACTAAAAATGGTATCCAATGCACCCTTTGGTGTCTCAATCCATTTCTTGATAACTAAATGTTGGCTCTTTACCCTGTTAGTCGTCGTTTGACCGAAATGGAGCACCTTGTTCGTCCAAGCTTTTACAAACTTCTCCTTGTGTGGAAACCAAGTGCTTTCGAGATATTGTTCAATACATGGCCATGTGACACAGTAATTATCCTTCAAGTTTTG
>SNQN01001898.1:15354-83880 GCA_008642245.1 Bassia scoparia
AAAATCAACAACAAGTTTACATAACAACCACACATAATTAATAGAAAACAAAATTTATAAATTACTATCAATCTTAGAACATAGTATTTTTAATCCAACAATTAAGCAAAGAAAATAAAAAAAATTATAAACTAAAGTAGAACAAGGTAGGTTCGGCCTACCAAGTAGAACCCACCGATGGTGGGTTCTACTTGTTAGACCGAACCCACCGATGGTGGGTTCTACTTCGTAGGCCGAACCACCTATAATTTATGAAAACATGTAATTTTGGTCGAAAACTTACCGGAGTCGGGGTGCTCGATTCTCCAACGTCATCGTCCATAACGTCRATTGTTGTTGCGGTTCGACCTATACGTTTTGCTTGGTGTTTGTACTAGGTGAGAGATATATTTWATGGTTGAGATGGTGGTGTTGGTGCTAGGTGGTGGCGGTGCTCACTTCTAAGTGTTGGTGGATTACTCATTGGTGGTGGTGGGGACTAGTATTGGGTGGTGGACAACAAGTTATGGGTGATGGTGGTGAGTTAGTAAGAGATAGGATGAAATGAGAGAATAAGGGTAATTGAGTAATTCACTAACGTATTGCGGGCGAAATACGGAGTATTGCGGGCGTTATTTAACAAAACCCAAGAATTATTAATACTTTCTTCGTAACGTCTTAATAGAAACTCAATTACTTAAAATAAAATTAGACCAAACTCTCCAAACTACCCTCTCCCTCCAAACTTGTAACAAACGAGTCCTCAGCCTCCAAACCACCCTAGCACAGCCCTCCACCCTGCCAGTTGCCCAACCCACCCATCCAACTTCCCAACCCACAAACTCACCCCAAAAWCCTAACACACCCATTTTCCAACCCACAAACTCACCTCCAACCACCCARGAACCCAAGTCGTCGATAACCCAACACAGCTAGCCACTCATGCCCCCAACGCAGCCACACACGGACCTAGACGTAGACSCACAATTCAGTCACTCACYAAACCCCATTGCATCTCGCAAAAAAGTGAAGAAGCACGCACCCTTTGAAACCCCTTCGACMGCCACCAATCAAACTTTCCTCGACCAACCCACGAACCCTTAACAAATCCATCAAAGACCCCTCGATCAACCTATCAAAMTCCCCTCGACCAACCAATCAAAGACCCCTCGAGCAACCCAAGAATCCCCTAACCCCTCACAATGAACATCAACYCAATRGGGGCGACTTTCGAATTTGGCGTCTAGGTTAGACGTTGGTGCCATGGCATRTACATCTGGGTTAYACGTGGGTCTCATGGCACTCACGTCTAACCCAGACGTGTGTCCCATGGCACCCATGTCTTACCCTAACGCAGGTGTCGTGCGTAGCACCCACATCTGAACTAGACGCAAGTACGCAACGTGGTCTTGTTAGGGTTGGTCGGGTTTGGTGGTGTGACTGGTCGCTTGGTCTGCAGCGTGTGTGCTTTTGTGGTTAGGGGGTGGCTTAGTTCAGTGGTGGAGCTAGGATGGGTTGTGGTGGCCTGGGTGGCTGTTTTGCTAGGGTAATTTAGGGAAAGTGGTAGTATTATTGGGGCGATATTAAGTAATTCGGGGCAGTAAATAACAATGTCCAAAAAACTTTGATAGTGGCACGGTCTCCTAGTCCATTTATAAATAGTACTCCCTTCGTTTTTTTATGTTGTTCCAGTTTTCATTTTGGGATTTTTTAAATAGTTGTTCCAAACCAATCTAAACATAACTTTTTCACATTTTACCTACTTTATTTACTCTAACATTAATGAATTACCCCTTTCTAAAGTCAACTTTCATTACTTTACCCAATCTTTTCACCCAAAATTACTTTTACCCAAAAAATTTCATTCACGCATTTACTCTTTTACCTAACTTACTCAACTTTTTTACCAAACTTACTCAACTATTTTATCCAACTCAATCAACTCTTAAATACCGTGCCAAAACCACATGGAACATGAACATCTAAAAAAAACGGAGGGAGTAGTGTTTTGGGTGTTCACAGATGTTATTATGTTAAGGAGGAGAAATAATATTGTGTTTTATTATTGATTGAGTGTGTGCACATGGGTCTTCAAATAGAAATAAAAAAAAAAAAGTTGTTACTAAAGTGTTACTACCATTTTTCAGTAAAAATTGCTATTAAAACATTATGGACGAAGTATTAAGTTATAATTCTTTTGAGGTGTAATTTTTTGTCATTGATTGACTTTGATGCTATTGGACATTATAAATTTATAATATTTAATGATAGTTTTTGTTGTCATCAAGATCATTTAAACTAAATGTTAAGGTCAATTTTCCATTGATATTGGTAACAAATCTCAATCACATATCACCAAGTCAACTTAATTTTTCCAAATGAACCACTAGGGAATTTCACCAAGCTAACTTTGATATGGTAAGATATAGCTACTTTTGATAGTTATTGTTGATTTGTGGATCACTAAACGTTAAGGTCAAGCTAAATGTTGAATGTCTTTATATATATATACACAATCATAACTAAAAAACTCTTATGATTTAGTTTACTATTTTACACATTGCATTTGCTAAATCTTCTACGGAGCAATATCATTGAGATTTGGACTGTTGAAAGAAACCGTTAAAAGCATCATAATCAACAGATATGACCTACCAATCCAAACCTCAATAAATAAAGTGGCTAACCAACACCTATATTTATATTCTTTCATTGATAAACTCTTAGCGTTACATCTTAATAATGAATGCACATTGCATGTTGGACCATATATCATATATSATACATCATGCCTTGGCCACAACATATGACTAGTTTGGAAAATGACTCGCTAACTAAGAAGTTTTCTTTTCTAGAAAATATTCCCAATTCTACCTTTATTATGAGAATATACTGCATAAAAATATATTGTACAAGCCATCTTTTTCCATTGTTTGAGTTTGAGCTTTGATTGGTTTACTACATGAGTTAAAACTTGAAAGACACAGCTAACTAACGTCGGACTTGTATGATATATGATGTATAACAACTTKCTTATTTGTGCACTGTATTTTTACATTTATGATTTTACTTGCATGATTTTGTATGTTTATACAACTATTTGCATTTGAGTATATTCCCATCTTGTCCTTTTTATATGCATTATTCAAATGTTGTAAATWTGCATTTATGATTGATGTTATGAATTATGATGCTGTACTTTACTCTTCGCATCTACCCCCTCTTTGATGAATGATGATGTAGAACATGTTGACTTACAAAGTACATTACATTCWAATTATAAATGTCGCTTGAAATTGACCCTACTTTCTGTATGATCCATTGATAACAATGACACTTAATTTTGGACTCTATCTTACAATATGATTCAATGACCGACTATTATCAACAATCCTATCAAAGTTTTTGTTATATGTGGAGTAGAATTTATATTTTCACGTTTATAATGTGCTGTGGTCCGTCTATTGTTAGTTCGTTAATGGGTCTGTGGCCACTGGGCAGGACCGCGGGACACATTTTGCAATGACTGGCTGGCATGGTGCATTGCAGGCCAACACGTTCAATCTACAGCTCAAAGATCGATGAAGCATTCTGCCGTCTCAGCCCCTTAGGTGACTGGCACGGCATGACCTTTGTAGGCTATGCTACTCATGGCGCCCAAACTGTCATGGCACAGCAAAGAATGTTACTGTGYTCTGACATAACCACCACAGCAAAGAAAGTTACTGTGAAACCAGAAACATATGTYATGGGTTCAAAGCTCATCTGTGGGATGCTAAACATCAGCATCATAAATAAGTTACTAATTTTTCAGAATATACCATTCAATATGATGCCAAAGTTGTGTTACAAGGCTTTCAGTACTAACAATGCTTCATCTGACTGAACTTTCTACAGTAAAACATAGAGGGATTTCAGAAGGGAAGTGGTAGGCAAAAGAATGAAACTGAAAATTGCTGTAAATACTGTGGTGATTGCTCTTTCGCTTATTCTTCTAGTGACCGTATAACTTTAAAATGAGACCAGAGAGAATAAAATGAACACATAATCTTGTCAATCAATTCTCCTTGTGCCTCAATCGCATAATTACAGAGGTCCTATGGTTGCCTTACGGCTCCACAGGAGTATTTTTACTGGCTTCCAACTAAAAAATAAATATACTGTATACTTTTTCTTCGTGTTCCAAAAAACTGTTGATTTTGACTTTGATCCTCTCTATTGACTTCTGTCGTGGTATAATAAATAGAAAAAATTATAATCACAGGCAACTACCATTTGAAGCTTGTAGTTGTAGATCACTTTGCATGCCTCTTGATGAAAGGCTTCTGGCAAACGAGGAGTTTCTCATCGTTGTTGCTCTCCATTTCAATGACTCGAGCTTCCCATTTGAAACGGGCTATCAAGGGTCTTATAGACTCTATTAGTGTGGCTTTGTCCCGGAAAATTACCCATCCCTGAGCCAATAGTAAATTAGTAATCTACATTAGCCAATTGCCATAGTATGTGAGCATTGCATGAAAAAGGTGAAATATATAGCTGAATTAGTTACCTCAGGCCGTAGAATGCGATCAATCTCAACAAATATATCAAAAGTACTACATCTTTGCTGGGCACGGTTTTCAACAGTGAGGAGACCATCAGCATGCACCAAGTCATAACTTCGAGGGTATGTTGGGAATGCTTCACACCTATTCAGGTCAGAATAACTGGGATTACATATAAGAAAAGCAGGTTTTCTAGATTTTAGGATACACAAACAATCTAAGGACAAATAATTTTCTTGATAAGTGGGGCATGCATCACGTCTCTTAACAACAATCATCACATTTCCCAAACTTAAGTTCAATTCTTATGTCTTAACCATTGGTTCTCTTTCATTAGCTTCGGAATTGACCATTCTACTTGATATCATGGGTTCTATTCCATTAGCATTGATATTGGGCACACTGATTATCTTTTTTTCTTTTTCTTTTTCTTTTTTCCTTTTTCTTTTTTGATGGCAGATTATTGGCAACTCTACTTGATAGCAAGTTCGAAACTCAAGTACCCAACCCTGTTCAAAACAGGTTCGGTGACCACTCTCAAGTCTCACCACACAGCAGAAAAAATCAGCTGGCACAGATCATCACAATAATTCTTTCTCCCTCCACCTTCTCCATAGCTCCAATTTTTTTATTTTTTTTCTTGTAAAGTTTTATTACATCTCCAAAGGCACTAGGTGTACCCTTTGGAAGAATTCTGGAGTTCTATAGAAAGTGCCCAAAGCGGTATCAAGTAAGATTCTAGAGTGAAGAGGATATGCCAACAGGCATTCTAAAGTAGTATTTGAAACGAGCTTTTTAAGCTAACTTTATAGAACAGCGATCCTACATTAGCAGTAGACACTGTAGAAATATTTCAAGAAAATTAAGTTGCTATACGAGYGTACACAAGAATGAACGAAGAGAATAGCTTTTTGTACTTACCAGTCATGTAATACACCAACATATCCTCTATCCAGTATCAAGGGAAGATAATTGGGTCCACCCCTAGGCACAACATTCATGACCCACACAGATTTTCCAGTGTCCAGTAATGCAGCATTAAATCCACCAAACCGAGCATTCATATCTAGCACATTCCTTAGCATGTTGTAAGGAGGAGAAGGATCCTCATCACCAGGTCGTTTTGGATGGTCTGAAAAAATCAATGGTGAAAGAAGAGTCCAATAATCACGGATTGCTGAATTCCAATTTAAATTATCCTCTGTCAAGTCTTCTGAGAGCAGTCCTGGGGATTGGGGAATAAAATGAGCGTGTCACATATTGTCAACTTAAAAATGACTGACTAATGAAAATTACTCTATACGAATCCAACCATTTAATACCACAYAGCAAAGTAAAGGTAGTCACCGTGAGGTAGAAGTTCCTTTGAATTCAATTTAGCTCGAGATGGCCAAGTTAACTTTTCCTCAATTGGGAGCCAGCGGGGACTATGAGTTCCTCCTATGCATGTTTGAAGCGGGCGATAATATGGGGATTCAACATCTTGAATCTTGCTGCATACAGTAGGACCTGAACCAGCTTTCCTGAAATCGAAGCAATATACCAATAACGTCACATTGTTATGCCACCACCATGGAAACTGAGGGATAATGCTCTTCTTAAACAAACAGTTTAAAGACTGACCTAGAATGATAACAGCTCCTTTTGGCAGCCTTCTTCCATACAACAGTTTCATCTTGTTGTGACAGTAATTCCCAACAAAGATTCTTGGTGAGGTCATGAACAACATTCCACCTCTTCTGATTCACTTTGTTACGCGCATTAGTAAGAGGCGATGTCCATACAAAATATCCACCAGGCCTTAAAACTCTATCAACCTCAACTAACAATAAGCCATCTGCACGATTTGAATATCAATGTTTCAAATTAAATATCCAGCTAGTAATATATTTTATACAAGTTGTGTTGKCACAACTAGCATCTTACTTTGCAGGTACTAGTAAGCAGTAATGCAACACAACTAGCAAGCTTAGTCAACTTAAAAGAAAATTTTCGGATAATAAAATGAGAGTCTCCCATACTCCCATATTCCTCTAAAGTAGAACTTTTAGATACTGACACGGCACAAACCAGAGGATGACTAATCAGCTAATTGAAATATCATGATCTTACRAAGTAATGACCCAATCTGAACGTCCTAGTTGACATCCCTACTTGAGAATCAGGAMCATGAAACAATAAAATTAGGCACAGTCATTCTGAAAGCCCTTTTGACAGTACAGGTTCTGGCGTATAATTTTTCTACAGGAGGGTGGTGATAGGCGGTGACAGAAGAAAGATCTCTACCAAACGTTGACAATTGTGACACCCAAGTGGCATGGCAAACTCAGAGTCAAAGGAGAAAAAATCTCTCATCTTTCTTTGGGAATCAATATGAATTCAATCAATAGTTCACAAGATTGATGATGCACATTACACATAGTTACCCAACTTAGGTTCCGCTGATCTAGAAGTTTTCATCTTGCATGATTCCAAGTGGACATAGATATAGTTTGTATTTCTTTTTTTTTTAAAAAAGACCCAGTACCTTTTAAATCCCAGTCAACTCCACATCGCGCACAGTGCACCATGTCATAGGAAAGAGATGGAAATGGCAACTGCTTTGCAGTGAAGGAACCAACCATTGCAGGAAGGCCTCTTTCAAGTGTCAGTTGTACTTGACTACCTGAAGCCTCATAAGGTGCAATACACATGGTCAGCAAGTCTTTTGAGAAGAGATGTGCTCCAAAGGTACCATATCCACATCCTATATCTAAAATATTTCGCACCTGCACCAGAAAGTTTGCTGCATGGTTAGGGGTAAGGGTAAAGTGGTAAGCCTAGGAAGTATTAAACTTCATGTATCACTATGCACATGTAAATGGGTTGAAAGAGAAGGCAAACACAATTGTATGGTCTATTAAGCTGAAAATTACAGGAAAATAAAGAAAAGAAACCTACCAACATGCAGCTTTAAGCTTGTCAATCACTAATGCATTAAAAAAACTAATAATAATAAAAAAAAACACAACACAAAAATGAAATGTTTACGATATTAGACTCCACTAAGAATCATAGAATCTCAGAATAACGAAAATTAAAATCAGATATTATACATATGCACCAATCCACTTCTAAATGAGCTAAACTTCAATTATATGGACATTAATTAAGATGTACTACATAAATTGGCTCATTAAAATTTCACGCTTCTTATTATAAAATGCCTATTGACCGTTATTGTCAAAAACTTGACCGAGCAAATCTCTCTTCTATCATATGGGTAAGGCTGTGTCCTCCAAACCCCCTTACCGTTACATGAAGAGATACATCTCAGTGTCTCAGACTCTAGAGTCTAGGCAATGTAGATGTATGACGTCCTGTACAATGAATTACCATGATAACTTCCAAAATTCCACATGAACACCCACCAGGCATAATTAAGAAGCACGAAATCTATTCATGCTACTCGTGTATGTGATTAGTGGCATATATGAATTTAAAATATATCCAAGCCACCTTAATCATGTAGACAAGGGTTATAAAGAATTTCATAGGTGAAAAAAGGCTTGGCTCCACAGCATATCAAAATTAAATGAATGTGACATAGATATTAGTATACATCACCATACAGAGAAGCGGAAAGACCAATTGATTGTGATCACCAGATACAGAGAACCGGAAAGACCAATTGATTGTGAGGGCACGGGACAATAGAAGTATGATTACATTAACAAAAAAGATAACATACCCCAGCTTGAATAAAGTTGGAGGAACTTCTTAGACCAATCATTTCTGCAATTTGATGTGAATAGTCCTCTATGTTATCTGAGGTAAGTGAGTCAGAGCGGAAAGAAATCTGCTCTTCTTCCAACATCATCATCCTGTGATCAAAGAGAAAAAGATGATTTAGCAATGAACTCAAAAAATTGGACTCAATTCTAGACGGTTGAAAGGGGTTAGATTCTCTTCACCTTTTGGTCAAGCTGCCAGAAGAAAGCACTTCTTGAGCAGAAATTTTGACATTAGCAACCCAAATGACATCTTTGCCAGTGGGCCATCTCAAAGGAATCCGGTAATTCTTTGGAGGTGACACCAAGCAAGTCTGCTTCAAGTTGTGCTCACAAAGACGATCATATTCATCGCCATCAGCATACCCTAAAGCAGAGCTTTCTGAAACATTGTAGCAAGGCACATAGTTTTCATGCTCCGCAGAGCAGAAGTCCAACTCTCTCAGTTTTGCCGGCCCCAGAGAAAGCTCACTGATTGTTGTAAGATCTGAAACGAGCTGCTCTTGCAGTCTTCTATAGCTATGGTATATGTGACCTCTTGATGATGTGGTTATTGAGATTGTCCACCAAAATGACCCAGTTAGAGCAAGAATCACTATAAGAACTAAACTGATTCTAAGAAGCAGCAAGGCTAACTTGTGGCGACTTCTTGGACTTCCACCATTAAAAAATTCTGTTGAAAAACCATTTTCATTAACACCCAACTTTAAAGGGGCATTATCTGAAGTATTTAATCGGAAAGGCAATTTTACTGAAGCATAGCTTTGGTCCGACAAAGAGCGACTGGAACGAGTATCATCCTTCTCTACTTTTTCTTTCATTTGTGAGTCTTGGGAGTCCCAAGAACCATGACTTCCAACAGAAAGTCGCCGTTGCTCACCAGATATGCCCCTTTGGAGAGGCCTTGACATTTTATACTGTTGCGATTCCTACAAAGGGAGCTTTGGGATTTCAAATCAACTGCTAAATATATCTATTAACATTCCAGTGTACTCGAGTCTGTGATGCAAAGCCAACACTAAAGTTTTATATACCAACTATTAGAAGATACATCCCAGAAGGTGGGCAGCAAAGTATGGCAACAATATTGAAGTAATAGATCCAATTAAACAACTACAGTCCTTAGCAAAATTAAATATAGAAGGAAGAAATATCATATAAGCATTCAAGTCAAAACTTCTTCTTTTGCCACGACAAAACAAAGTGGAGTTCAGATTCGGATGCTGATTGCAAATGAAACAGTAATTGTGATTTAGATAAGCTAATAACATCTAATAATAGGCTTCAATTAGAAGCATCACCGACACATAGGATGCTTCAGTTCACTCTTGAGTGAACTCTTAACGAATTAAGATCAAAAACATCCTACTCAAAAGTAAAACTAAATGAAAAGGACCCWATAAAAAATTCAAAAAAACAAAATGATGAAAACCCCATTATGATTAAGCCATTAACAAATGTTTAAAAGAAATATATTCCTACATGAATAGACATCAAATGCTATAAACCAAGAAATAGTGACCAAAACCTAGAATAATTAATGTCTAAAACATTGAATTCAAACAAGATCAAGCAAATACAAGCATAATATTCCAAAAACACTATTGTCTAAAGAAGAAAGGACATAATACGACAGTGCGAAATTACCTGAGAGTTGAACCACTGAGAAAATAAACCCCAGAAAATTTTGATGAAATGGATTAAAGATTGAGAATTTGGGATGCAAATGGCAGATTTTTTTCTCTTCTTCAGCCTTCACTACCTTCTTGCTCTCTCAATCCACTTTCTCTCTCTAAAAAAACCCAGAAAATCAGCTTATTTTTCTCTGATGAAAAAAGATGGATTTTCGTTGGGAAGAAGAATGAAGTCGTTATACTCACAGAATCATGGACAAAAACAAAGACAAAAACAAATTCAAAGTTGTAGTTTTTATTAGAAACTACTTACTAAAGCAAACAKCTTTGCCATTACTAATAGTTGRATWATGTATAGTAGTAGATGCTARGCATTAAATGCTTAAATAAATAAATAAATAATTTCAGCTCTTTTTTACTCTCACTGCATAATGCATATTATACTGTATTACTGTGTGAATGTGAAAGAGAAAATTTTTATTCCCAATAATAGCACGCGCTATCCAAACAAAGAAAGATGATATGATAGAGAAAGCCAGAAAGTGGGTTTAATCTGCAAAAAAAATAATTGAAAATAATCAAGCAACTATTAAACTAATAACACCCAATTAATTAAGTTTAGACTTATCAAGACGAATTAACAATACCCAGATGCAAAATCTAACAGAAGATGGCCTGAAAATGTCAAAGTTCAAGACTTTATTACTTGTATTTTCCTCACTGTTTTCAGTAATCAGCAGAAATTAAACCAGTTTTATAATTAGAAAAAAAAAAAACCCAAAAAAGGGCAAAAAAGTTATCTGAATAAGAATAGTACTAGTATAATAAAGGATGAATGACTCGGGATTAGCTTAAGCTCGGATTTCATAGAACCTAGGCAAGAAAATTGGCAATGTGTGAGTGTTTTAGGGGAAGGGAATTGAATGGTGCATTAACATGTAGATCTGAGAATAAAGGTAGTCATTAAAACTCACCCAAATTTTGATATGAGTATTTGACAAAGACAATCTTTATCCCTGATTTGCCGCTCAATTTTATAAAATCTGAATATGAGTAGAATTAACAGTAATCGCCTTTTTGGCCAATTTTTACCGGTGAAGAGTTCAACACTCAGCACAGTGGTGACACTGTCACCAACTTTTTCATCCTACAATTTGCACTTTTATTTTTTCCTAAAATTGTAGAAATTCCTGTGAATAAGTAGTGTATCAATGTAATAATTATGTAGAATTTTATTTCATTTGTAGAATGATTATCTTACTTTGTATTAAATCTTAAATTTCATCATTTTTATTTACTATACGGAGTATATGGATTTCATGAAACTATTCACGTGTAAATTTTGACTTGTTTTTAATTTATAAATACTACTCCGTAGTATTTTTTTGCAAGCGATGTTTATGTGTTAAAAAATAAATGTTAGCTTTTAGTTATTCATTCAACGTAATTCAAATAAGAAGTATGTTAAGAGAAAGAATATAATGTTCGAAAAAAARTTATGCTCAAATAATAATCAACCTTTAAGTGTTAGAATTATAATTAGTGGACAATTAGTTCCTCCATGCATTWATATTCAATTTTGTTTCACGGAGTATGATAAGAAAACAAAATAGCCATAAGTTGAGAAATGGTCTATGCAGCAAATTGCTGCATACATTGATGCAGCAGAGGAGCCATTTTGGTCTTTTCGAGTGGGTCTCTCACGTGACAGCTGCTGTCAGAATTTATTTTATTTTTTATTTTTTTTTTGTAATACACTATGATTTTTTTATTTTGCAAATCACAAGGATATGCTTAAATGAATCAAGGATATGACAAAATCACACTAAGATTGGTGAAATGAACCAAGGATATGCTAAAATGAATCTAGGATATGACAAATCACACTATTGTTTTTGCAAATCACAAGGATATGCTTAAATGAATCAAGGATATGATAAAATCACACTAAGATATGTGAAAGTGAACCAAAGATATGTTAAAATGAATCAAGGATATGACAAAATCACACTATGATTTGTTAAATAAAAAATATTTGCATAGCGTCCGTGCAGTAGACGTGCAGCAGTCTGCTACACCTATCGTGACCCCATAAGTACATCTAAGACTTTGTTTGTTTTATAGGAAATGTTTTATAGGAAAACTATTTTCCCATGTTTCATTGTTGTGTTTGGTCCAACCCAAAGAAAAGGAAAACTTAGGTGGAAAATTATTTTCCATTCATAAGAAAAAATTTGACAAAGTATTAGGTACATCGGATGCACAAAATTTACTGTGCATCAGATTATAGTGACATTTTGGTTAATATAGTAACTTTTTTATTAATATAGTGACCCTTATTATTTATACTATAATTAATGTAAAGTGCGAATGAGTGACTATATTGATACTAGTATTTGATGCACGCGATGTGTGCTTGAATATTTTTTATGCGATAAATTTTTTCTTTTTTTGCATATTGCTAAAAGTAAAAAGTTAAATGTTAACATTTTAATTTCTAATTACATTGCCTGCTTGTGTCTTTGTGACTTAGGTCTCCCCATCCAAATTTTCTTTTTCTTTTTCTTTTAGTATTTAATTAATATTGAGAAATTATTTTTGAAGAAGTTGAATGCTATGATTTCAGCCAATAGTTGATAATAAAAAATATCGGTATGTATCTCATTTGTTTGAATTTTTATGGTAGAATAATAGTATAGTTTCATTAATGTATACTTTGGTGTGTTCATATATGTTTTAGCAACTATTTGTCTTTTGAATAGATTCGAACTTGTTATTATATTGTTTATATGTAATAAAGAGTACTTAATTGTGTATAATTATAAAATAATTAATGTTATAATTTTTATATTTTATTTTGTTAGAATAATGCATTAAACTTGTGAGCAATTATTTCATTTTTAGTGTTAAGTTTTATAGCTATATTTGAATTTTCATATATATTTTTTAAAATAGTCAAATATCTATAAGGGTACTAGGTAATTTCATAGGGGGACACCATTGCTCCCCCTGTGGCTTATATAAAGAGATAGAGAGTCACTATATTAATATAATGGAACTTAATTTGATACGTACATAAATTATTGTACACCTGATGCATACAATACATTCTGAAAACATTTTCCTTTCAAAAACAAAGGAAAACAATTTTCTTCCTTTAAAAGTAAGGTTAATTCAACAAAACAAAAGAAATAAATTTCGAAAAACAATTTCATCTCTATTATATAAGCCAAGGGGGAGCAATGGTGCCCCCTATTATTTTACTTATGTCCCTGCTAAATAAATATTTGAGGCATTAAAATAAATAAATAAATAATATTCCTAGATAAGTCGAAGTTAATTAATAACAATCAAAACAAATTTGATAAGTTGATTTTTTGAAAAGAAAATTAACAATATTTTGTCAAATAAAGTTTAAAACTTTAAAATTAATTTGTCATAATATCAATTAATTTTCGTGAAACTTCATTAAAATACCAAAAAAATGTATTTATGTCAACACATGACTACTTTAATATTATTCATGGAGTTAGCTTGCAAACTACTCTGTATATTATATACTATGTATATCAAATTCGCTATTTTTCATCACTACTCTTAATTGTTTTTTTTTCGAACGAAAATTTTAAACACAATTTTCTCTCCGTTCTAAAATGCCCAAATCATATTTTTTAAAATTATTGCACACATTGTGTGCACCAAATGCTAGTTTCCATATAAACAAACAATATAAAACAATTTAATTTTTCAATTTTCCTCCAAAAAATGTTTTCAATAAAAAATGTTTTGTTTCAAAACAAACAGAGCCTAAAACTTTTATATTAATGGATTGATTTATAAAGATACGTCATATGTTTCGTTATTAGGTTTACATTATATCAAGTGTAAGAATTAATTAATGTGATCATACAGCCTTAGCATCAATATTTTGTTGTCATACATTCATTTCTATTCTTGCCAATTAATTTCCCATATTTTACTTCCCCTGCGGCTTCAAATTACTTTGKCAACAACGCAAGAAGGTACAACAGAGAAAATATCCATATGTAACACAAACTCACAAAGTAAATTTCTTGCTCAAAAGGAAAGTTGGTGTATGATGAAATTGATGACACTTCCATTTTTTCTATAAACTACTATACTGTATGTTAAAATATCCTTAAGTCTGTTTCAATAATAATACTGTACGTACTATTTTAAAATCAATTCATTTTATAGTTTATCCARTTCTTCCTYTTTGTGTATGGTATGACAAAATAACATGGTTTTCTCTCAAATTGTTCCATTAGCCCTACCCCTATTTTTATACCTTACGCGGAGTGTTATAAGAAGTCGTCGTGATACAGAATTAGTTATAAAAACCATATCACCCTTAACCAAATAGAAAGAATAAAGAAAAAAAACAATAGTTCGTAAGAGTATTATATTACTTCTTATCTATATCTTTCTTTATTTTATTGTGTTAAATTTATTACATTCATGGGGATGAAATTCATTTATATACGAAGTATTTTGTATTTTTTTTTTCACCCATCAAATCTCTATATTTTTCCCTCCCCCGTTTAATCCATGCCCCTCATGGCTTTTACCAAACACGGACCCTAACAAAGTAATTGGTATATGGAGATTAGGGGCCGGGATTGAGATAAAGAGGTATGGGTTATAGAATATATTTAGTTAAGCCTAATAAGTAGGCGAGATAGAGAAAAATGGCTAGTTATCCTCTCAAAATATGTTGTAACAGTGCTAAAAAAACCAGAAAGTGGTATGGTTGCATCAAAGTGTATAATAAATTATTGTACATCAAGGCATAATGGTACCCCTATATATCAAATATTAGCTGTCCTTATATCTAATATATCGATCTATTTCTCTCGATTAACATCATATTAGTGATAATATATCCATAGGCCACTATATTGAAATAAAAAAGTACTATATTAACTAAAAGGTCATTATAATCGGATGCACAGTAAATTTATTATGCATTCCGATATACCTAATACTTGTAAAAAAAAAAAAAGGTAAATGCAATATATATATAAGCGCAACAAGGACGATCAATCCTTATATCAAATAAAGTAAGCAAGTAAACAAGAAATAATACAATACTGTATATAGTAATATTATTATTGTATTATCGACGAGAATTACTGTGTGTATAACAACGAAGTGAATAATTGTAATTTCTAGAAATTGTAGAGTATTGTTTGGTGTATCATGGAAAGTGAAAATTCTCATATGAATTGTGTACTTAATTACTTAGGTCCCCTAAGTAAGTAATTTCTTCCCGTTTTGTAGGAATTGAAAATTTCTAAAAGTTATACTCCCGTGAATTTTTAACCAAAAAAATAATAAAAACTAATTTTTTTATAGGAATTGTATATTCTCTGTGCTAAATATTGTCAACCAACAACAACACGCAAGTATGTATATATTTTTAACCCAAAGTCTACAATAATTGCATTGTCAATATATAATGGAATTGAATACCGAATATCTTACACTTAGAATTGATTATCTATGACTAATATAATATATTATATCTATAGCTGAGATAATTACTGTTTTGAAATAATCTTAGAATAATTTGTAAATAGAATTTTATTGTGATGATAAGATGGAAATGTATATGTAGTGAAATGTTAAAATCATGGGAGAAGTATAACGATTGGTATTTATCACTAATTCCATTAGCAGAAGTTGTCGATTGCACCCAAAACAAAAAAAAGGAAAAATTGGAAAAAAAGCTGGCTGATGCGAAATAGGCAATGATTAAGTGGGAAAAGGGGATCGAGGACATCATGTGACGAAACCCAGTCAAAATCCAATATTATTCAATATCATATACAGAGATTAACGACGCGCTACATTATTAATTTAATTATTATTTATTACGGGACGGGAATACGGGATGCCCTCGATCACCGCTTCTTTCTTACGGGATGTCGGTGTTCTTTACTACGTATTCCGTAGTATTCCACGGTGCAGTATGGACTAGTTTCACTAGTATCTCTTTTTTTAACGGTTTCATCCTTCAACTTATTCAATAAGATTAGTTAGCACCGTGCAATAAACGTTCAATAATTTCATTAGCTTGTTTTATTATTAGTAATAGATAAGTTTTGATAACGTTTATACATAAATTGAAAATAATATTTAAAAATAAGTTAATATAATAAGAAAAAAAAAAAAAAAAAAAAGCTAAATGTAGCCATATGGGCCGAAATCATAAAGTTCTCATCATACTGAAATAATATAATATGAGAAAGGGGGTTAAAAAGTGATTTTGTTTGGAGAGAAATAAATAAAGACAAAATTGACTTAACACTTTGAACTATTTCTTAGTGCGCTCTACACCTTGACTTCGCATAGTTGTTAATACACACAAACTAGCTAGTGTGTTGGGTGCAACACATGCCATTATTTCAACAACAAAAAAAATGGTGAATATTTTCCCTAAGAAATCTAATTAACGAAAAAAGTCATTTAACTTTTAATCAATTTTTTTTTTAAGAAATCATTTTTTCGCGGAATTGAATAATGGTAAAAAAGTTGAAAAATAAAGTACACATGCACCCAATACATAGTTTTGTGATTTTTAGCAACTACAAGAAGTTCAGGGTGTTGGGCGCACCCCAAGCGATAGTTTAGGATGTTGAGATCAATTTTGTCTTAAAAAATTGCATCGTTTAATGTATACTAGCACTATAAGCACGCAATGCATGCGTTCAGTTAAAAATTTATGTTAAACAAATATTCAAATAGAGAAAAATCATGTAATTAGGTACAATTTTTTAAAAAATAGGTACATTAAAAAAAAATCGTGCGTTCAGTTTCAAATCATGTTATTAGTACTAAGGTGCTTATTGAGTGAGTCGATCGCGAGTTGGGGGTGCTCGTTGTATTTCGATCCGAGCCGAGTTGATCARGAATTGTTCTTCTAATGGTTAGTTTAGCCTTCATTAAATCCACATTTTTTTTTGAAAAAAAATCGTTGATTATATTTTCAATTCTTTACATATTTTTTCTTTTATAGTGTATTAATTTAATTTTGTTTATTGTTAATGGGAATTTTTGTTTTTCAAAGATATTATGTAAAAAATTGTTTATTTTTGTGTAAAATTATCAAGTTTTGAGTTGATTCGAGTGAGCACAAACTAACTCGAGTCGAGCGTTGACCAAGTCGAACACGAGCTGTTCGCAAGCTGCTCAACTCAATAAGCTCCCCTAATTAATACTTAGCTGAACTTATCTTATTTAATGAGTATTGAAAATAATTAAAGTTGAAAAGAACATAGCCTTAGTAAATTAAACAATGACTCTCTTATAAAATAAGTATTATTAAGTTGTCAGTTAAGATCTTGTTCTCGTCAACTTGTTTAGATAAGTTTCAATAAAGATAAGTTCAGTTCAGTAAAAATAGGTTCAACTCAGTAAAAATAAGTCTAATTCAATACCAATAAGTTTAGTTGAAATAAGTTGAACTGGATATATCTTTAAGAAATTTGTTAAGGTTTTAGTAAAAATATTTTATGTTCATTAAAAACAAGTCCAGTTGAGTTGAAATAAGTTAAGTTCAGCAAAATTGAGTTGACGAGAACATGACCTAAGTATAAACAACTTCATATAATTATCATTAAATATAAATAAGCTATGAAGCATAGAAACTTATGTTACGTGATGTTTCAGCGTGTCGGAAACCTATTGGAAACTTTGTTTCCATTTCTAACGTTTCTATGCAAACAAAATACCAAATTTAAAAATTATTTATCTGTCATTTCTCACTTTAATTTTAAGGAAATTTAAGTTATTTTTTTTTATTTATAGGACATTCTTTAGAATTTACTTGTTTTTAAGACAATTTGATAATTTTTCTTGATAAAGTCTTTTATTTTTAAATTTTATAAATGTTTCCCATTTCCTTTTTTTCAATTGACGTTCCCACGTTTTTCCAAAACTCAAAACTTTTTCATGCTAAATATATAGTTACTAGGTTTAAAAGAAAAACTCAAATTAGGTTTAGTTGAAAAGAAGATACCCTTCATTTTATTAAATTTGCAACAATTGATTCAATGGATATTTTCCCTTATACCTCTAAGATATACGCATTTCACCCATATACCACTGTGTTTTTTGAGTTGCCTCACGTACACATGAACTCAAGTGTTTTGGCTCAAGTGCCCTTACTACTAACAGAATCACTAACACCGCTAACTTCATAAATTTTTTTTCTCTTTTCTTTAGTGTGTTAACCCACTTAACCCTTATTCCTCTTCAATCTTTTCGTTCATCATCTTCAACATCCTCTTTCATTCTCTCTCCTCTGGTTCCAACCAAGTCTTACCATAGCAGCAAAGTACTAAACCACAAACACGGGGATATCCAATTACTTTGATTTATACAATGTTTGATTACTAAGTATACTTATTCCTTTTCCTCTCACAAAAATATGTATCTATAAATCCAGATAAGTTTAGATAATATAAGTATCAATAAATTCAGGTAAATTTATATAAGAATAAATAAGTTCAGATAAATTGAAAATAACACATAAGACGAAAATAACACTCACATACTTAAATGAAACAAATTAGGTCAAGATTTACAAAGTTTGACTGGCAAAATAAATGAACGAGTACAAACTTAATGGGGTGAAGGAGATTAGTGACAAAAACAATGGTTTGGAGTTGGGCGACCCCAATGGCCCTATGTTATGCTTTCACAAATCACAAGCCATTGCCTAGTGTAATTTTTTTCTGACTTTCCTACGTTTTAATGAGACGTTTGACAAAGATGAGTGATAATATTGCCAAAATGAAAATTTATTTGTATGATTTTACGATGTTGACACTTATGATGTACCAAGTATAATTTTGGATTTACTCTCTATGGTCATCTATGGACATGCTTAATGCCTTAATGTACAATAGTACAAGTTTGTTAGATTATTATATTTTTGGACCCAAATATCAGCTTAAATTTTTGGTTAAGATGATCTTGTAACATGGTATCAGATCCAGTGTGACACAGGGGTCACGGGTTTGAATCTCACCTATTTTATTCTTGGGCCTTAACCATCGGCTTAAACTTTTGGTTGAGATAGATCTTGTAACACAAGTATTCAAGTATATTATACGATGTAGATTGTAGAAGGTTGTCCTTGTCAAATCTTTTGATTGATGTTATCCATGTTATAATCGTTATCTACACATCTTTTTGCACCCGATGGCTAGAGCAAAATTGAAATAAATAATGTTGACATGTTACTAGTATATAAGTATCTAACTTTCTTTGTACACAAATGCATGGCTAATATCTTTACCAATTGATAATCTGGTCAATATAATCTCGCAACATAAATTAAGTTTTCCATCTGATTATTTATTAGAATCTTAATTCTTAATATTATAGGTTTTTATTTGAAGTGGTATGTAAGTTCTTAATACAATTTTACAATCTTATGATCCGATGTGTTAAAATACTTTAACATTAATTTTGGCTATTTCGTAGTAGAATCTTACAATTCAACTCCTACATCTAGAGCTGTAAATGGGTCGATCGGGTTTGGTTCAGGTCGACCCATTAACATTATTGGGTCAAACCTTAACTCGAACCCAACATGTTAAGGTTAATGGGTTGAGATTTTCAACCCAACCCAACCTGCAAATTAATGGGTTAACCTGATTTTGACCCATCAACCCATTATTATATGTTGTAGCAAATGAATTGGACGATGCTGGCCTGGCTACAATATTTCCCTAGCTTCTGGGTTGAGAGAGGGTGGAGGCTTCCCTTCAATGCTACTTCGGAGAGCTGACCTTCTATTGCACGTAGACTTGCTCTTCGCTTTCCTAGACTCCTGGCTGAGAAATCTTGAGCGCTGGCACTGCGACAAAGGAGAATAATCTTATTTGGATTATCTCCGACCCCTCCGATGCTTAGGTAATATGGAGTTTTGGGATTAAAAGTGCAAGCTAGAGAGAGAAAGTAGTTGGTTTGCAATAAATGCTATGAGATAATTGTGTTGTTTTTCCTTTTTTGGGTATTTATAGGGAATCCTCAAAAACAAGGAACCACTTGGATGGGTGACACTTGTCATCCATCCGTGCTTCCGAGTGTTCCTTACTACTGTTTTAGCGTAGAAACGTCGGTTCTCCGTCCGTTTTGGTTCGGATTAATAAATACGATGCGTTTGCACGTGGATCATTTTGACCCAGTATTTTGGAGACACGTGGGCAGGGATTTCCGTGCACATCATTTGCCCCACAAAGACCGATAAATCGTTGGATTTATGGGGTGTTTGATCTTGACTTACATGTGATTTACATTGTGTAATAAATTAAAATCAGATAAAATAGAGAGAGTTTTTTTTTTTTTTGCTTTGGGAAGGGTGCCTTCGTGGGAGAAAGTGGCCAGGCCAAACATTAAATTCAGCCTCGAAGTTTGCCCAGCAGCTAAATGCCAAATCCAAGCTCCGCCAAACTACCTTTCTTTCATTCGAATTTGAAATTCAAGGGGAGAGGGACACAGAGAAGGGGTATATAATATCCCCTGAGGAGAGAGAGGAAGGACTTTTTCCTTCATTTCGCTTGAAATTACACTTTCTCTCGCACATTTTCTCCTTCTTCGCGAAGTTCGCTAGTTTCTGCTCGCGGTTTTCAAGCTTCTTCGTCGCAGTTCGCGGTAGTTTCCGTCGCAGTTCGCAGTTTTTCAGAATTTTTCGTCTTCGACCCTTCGTAACCCGTCGCACTTCAGGTATTGTTCGCACCTTTTCTTACTTGCACTTATTCTTTATTCTTTTTATCAAGTAATAATGAGCGACGCAAGTTCTACGGACTCTTCGCCCAATAAGAATAAAGTTGGGGGCTTGGAAGAGCTCTAGTCCAACTTCGCTGGCTCCAATTTCACTGCTTTTCTCCTCCCTTGATTTTTTGTACTGCACCCCGTAGCTCCTCGTCCATCCTTGACACTCTATCTCTTCGTATCAGGATGCTCGAGTTAAAACCACGGCTACTAGGAGGCCAGAGAATCAGTTTTACGAGGATGACTAGACAGCCAAGTACCTCTGGTCGCTTTCATGTATTTATGGAGGGATGCGGTTCCGACTCTACTGAAATAACGCAGAACTTGATGCCGCTTTGCAGGGAGCAGCGACCGTGAAACTCTAAAAAGACTGCGAGGACCAAGGTTGAGAACAAGGACGAGGAGGAGTATAATAAGGACCCGGTAGCCTGGATCGCCAAAAATAAACCCAGGAGGAGGAAGAATCTCTGAAGATGAAGAACAAGGACAAGGACAGTCTTCGTCGACCATTGTGCGAAAGGCTTGGAGGGATGCGCTCCTGCGAAACCAGACATCTATACTCCTCACATCGGCTTCGTCGCTCCTGATGTGAAGGATGGTTTGGTCCGTCGCTGAGGGGACTGCGATCACCCAGACTCTCTGACGACACCTTCGCAGTTTCAAAGCGGTGGTAGATCTGGGCCTTCGCTTTCCTTTCATTCCTTCATCATCAACATTCTGAAGGCCTATGGCATTGGCCTCGCACAATGAGACACCCAGTCCTGGTGTCATATTTTGGCTACATGGCCGTCTGTAAAGTGAAAGGCTGGCAATGTAGAGAATGATGTCTTCCTTCGCACGACCTGATTTCCGAGAATAGCAGGTGCCAGGCTGGTTGGTTCCAGCTCAACAAAAGGGAATACATGACCTCGCTGGACAAACCCAATAAAAGTGTACAATTGGAAGAATGATTTCTTCTGTTGCACACAGAAGAGACTCCCCTTGCGAGGATCTTGTCTGCGTGGACCTGGCACAAAATACATATATGAGAGAAAGCTAGGGCGAGGACCCAGTAATAAACCAACAATTAGAATACTTCGAGACTGTCCAACATGAGTTTAGGACTTTGACCCAGAAACCCAAGTCCCAAGAATGGCTGCCCACTCTCGAGTGTTTTGCATGTTGACTTCCTGCGAGCCTTTGAACTCGCAGGTGGTCGTCGCTGTCGCGAGATGAAAGAAGTAGATCTTTGATTTGTAAATTTTGCTTTTTGTTTGAATTTTCTAACCAAGTGTTTCCTTCGCAGAGGCTTCCTTCGCTAAATTGCCCACTCGTTTGAACGGGACGATGGCCAGTGAGGAGTTTCAAGCTCTCGCAGCCGAATGGCGACTGAAGGCATTGGCCGATAAGAATGCTGCTCATACGGGTAAGTGATTGCTCTCGCTCTTTTAACTTCCTTCACATATTCTGATTTATCAGCTGCAAGCCCTGATGATATTTGTCTTGCATGAGCATTTGCTCGAATGCGAGACTCACGAGTTTCTATTTTACTGCGAAGTAGCTAACTTGAATTTCCTTCTCCATTTTGCAAAAGTTAAAAACTTCCGACACTCCTGGCAGCTGGGAGGTCAGCTCAACCAAGAAGGGGAAGCCCTCAAAGCCTTCTTCCACCAAGCCCCACATACCAAGTCCTCAAAGGACTTCTACCTCGCGAGGCAAGGGCAAAGAAACTCCTTCGCGAGGCGAGGGGAAAGATAGAACTCCCTCGCAGCGAGGGGAGAGATAAAGCACAACCCTCCGCGAGGGGAGGAGAGGACACTTTCCTCGCGCGCGAGGAAGAGAAGCAGCTAAACATTCCTCGCGAAGCGAAGAGAAAAGTAAATCAAACACTCTTCGCGGAGCGAGGAAGAAGATCAGAACATAAATCTTCCTCGCCCTCGGCGGGGAAGCACAAGACGCCAGGGAGCCTGCGAAGCCTGGCGTCAAAATAAATGAGCCTACTGAGGCTCCAAGAGGAAGAGCAGCACGAAGTGCCTGGCAAAGGAAGGGCATTGAGGTGCCAATGTAAGCCAAAGCTTCTCGGCAAAACACCACAACTCCCTCCTCCGACTAAGGGGGACTCGTCACATTCTGCTCAGGTAGGCGAGAAGAGAGCTCCTTTGCCTTCTGCTACTGACCAGCTGCCAAAAGACATCAATCAGCAGGTAAAGTCAATTCCTCGCAGTTCAATTTTGGGTCCAAATGCTCATCCCACAGAGGTTCGCATCTTCAACAAGTATGGGCTGGACCTGCTTGTTTTAGGCCGCGAACCCTAGTGGGTCGCAGTCATCCGAGGTGACATATGAAAAGGTCAAAGCTCGCATGATTCTCCACTTTCATGGCTGCATCCTATGCCCATTGGTTGGTCTGACTCGGACACCGTTCGTATGTGCCGGATGCAGGCTGGATGATGAGTCTCGAACCAGAGGAGGAGGACCTCGCCGGTGACACTGAAATGGGCGAGGTCAACCAAGAAGCACAGAAACTCCCTCGCCAATTCCACTGCTGCAGAACTGGAGGAGCTTCGCAAGCGAGCTGAAGCTCTATATCTTCCTGCTGTGATTCACCTATGTGGGGGCTCGACCAAATCACTTCGAGGAGCTGCTGGCCAATCCCAATGTCGAGCCCCACTAATCTCCACTCCTCTCGGAGAGGCCAGAACCACAAGGCACCGTCGCTGAGGGTTGACGAGAACATTGTCCAAGGCTTGGAACAAATTTGTTGCGAAGAAGCATCCTTCGCTGTTTCTGTCTCTCTGCTGAAGCCAAAGAGAACGATAGGTGGATCGAGGTGGACGATGTGGACCACTATTCTTCTCGCAAGTTTGGGTCTGACAAGAAGAAGAAGATAGTGGGCGAGATGGTTCACTGTGCGACGAAGGAGTACAGGACAGCCTCGCGGATACGAGTTGGATCTTGTGGCAGGGCGATGAGTGGTCTCGCCGATGTAAGTTTCTTTTTCTTTTCTTGAATTTTTTACAAGTATAGTCCTTCGCACACATTACACTACTAAAAAATGGGCAAAAGATCAGTTTTAAGAACCCGGTTAAGTCAAGTCACCGGTTCTTAAGATAAGAAACCGGTTATTTTCATTAACCGGTTTCCTAAATCCATCTAAGAGACCGTATATTTAAAACCGGTCTCTTACATAGATGTAAGAGACCGTATATTTAAAAAACCGGTCTCTTAGGTTATATTAATGTAATATATTTACCCCAACCCATTTTATACGTTATATACGTACAACACATCACTACTCCTCCTTTACGCCTCTTTCTCTTGCCACTTCTCCTTCTCTCTCTCATTTTTTACGCCTCTTTCCTCTTGCTCACTTCTCCCTTCTCTCTCATTTTCTGCCTCTCCTTTTCCTCTCTATTATCTCCTTTCTCATCCAACTAACATGCAAATCAAACCATCTATTTGACTTCGATTTAACTTGTTTGATGTTGTTCTTCAAGTTCTACTCGTTTTTCAGAGGATTTTGACTGGTAATTTCTAATTTTTGCATATTTTTCTTTTCGTTTTTGTGTTTTTTTAAATTTTCTGATTTCATGTTTGGTTTTCGAATTTGTATTTATAAGATCTGTTTCATTATTATTTTTTCATTTCGTTATTTTTTTAATTTTGACTGTTTTTCGTTTTTTTTTGTGTTTTTTTGCTTTTCAATTTCACATACACATTATTATTTGAAAAACTTAACCGCTGGCTTTTTCGTTTCTATTTCATTCTATTTTCATTTTTTTTCTAATCGTTTGGGGGGTTTTGGTTGTATAGATCTGGGGTTGTTAACACTTTCTTTTGCATTTTATGAATTTCGAATTTTTCTTTTGAGTGTTTTTTTCGATTTTGTGTTTTTTTAAGGTTTCAAATTTTTGATTGTTTTTCGTTTTTGAGTTTATTTATTGTTTTAGTTTTTTCAAATTTGGGTTTTGGAATTGTATATTCTTCTAGATTATAGTTTTTTCAATCTGGGTTTGGAATTGGGTATTGCAATTTTTCTTGATTTATATTCTTCAATTTTATCTTATAAAATATTTAAATTTTCTTTCTGTTTTTTAATTTGTGCGCGACTGCAGGTGGTGGCGAGGAGTTGCGGTGGCGGCGCGACAGAGCGGTAGGTGTCAGTGCAGCAGAGCGGCGGTGGGGTAAACGAGTGATGGATGAGCTGCAGTTATAACAAATTATGAAGATTTGAAAATAGATGAGGTATAATCTGAAACTGATTCATAGTGAATTATGTATTATCTCATGTATTCTATATTTTATATTTAAATCTGAAACTGAAACTGATTTTAAATTTATATTTCATTTATATTTTATATTTCAAGTCTCCTGTATTCATCTCTATATTTATGTGTAAATATTTTTTTTGAGCGGAATTTGTGTAAATTTAATATATTTTGTTCCTTGATTTTTCACTTTAGGAATGAAAACATAGAGTCAGAAGTTGCTTGCTGCTGGAAGAATCAGGCTATTCGTCGAAAAGAAGAAACAAGAATTACAAGACTAACTTCAATATTATAGAGTTCAAAGCTGATGTAATTTACTTTGTAAATATCTTTCAAATTACTCTGTAATAAATTGTTAAAATGTTTGTTTTACAAGTGTTAAAGTTATAATATTAGATTTTAAATGACTAATGGAGTATGAATTATTATTATTAGAACTGTAGTGCATTCAATTTAAACAAAAGCTTTCAGTATTTGAAATTTGAATTTTTGTATGACAATAACAAAAATTCGTATCGTAGAACATTTTAATTGGGAATATGAAATATCCATATTCCCAATTAATTGTTTTTTTTTAAAAAAAAATTACATCAAAGAGACCGGTTATTGTGAATAACCGGTTTCTTACATGCATCAAAGAGACCGGTTATACAGTCAAACGGTCTCTTTGGTATTGATCAAAGAGACCGGTTTTACTTAACACCGGTCTCTTTGATTGATTTAAGAGACCGCAATAAATACGGTCTCTTTACCTAAGAGCCTCTCACCTAGAGACCGGTTATATTGCGTCTCTTTGGCCTTTTTTAACCGGTCTCTTAGCCTTTTTTTGTAGTAGTGTTAGCTAATTTAATGTCGCACTTTTTTTACCATTTGCTTCGCGTTCTTTCTCAGGTGATGGTGCGACTGGATGGCATTGCGAAGCCATGCGAAAGGCCAATCGCGAAGCCAAGCACAAGGAGGTGCTGTACCAAGGAGCAATAGAGTACCTCATGCAGCAAACCTTAGCTATCAAGGTCGATGACGCTGAGGCGACCTATACTCTTGGTCACAGCCTCAATGCGTGAAGGTCTCCTACCGCAAGTCGCTTGAAGCTAACCATCCTCCTTACCAAGTACAATGACTTGGCCAAGCTTGTGGCTAAGTCTGCCGAGAAGGAGGAAGAGAGGGTCAACAAAGCTGTCCTGGAACGCACCGAGCAAGAGGTGTCTGCGAGGCTTGCTGAGGCCATGCCGCGAATTGAGAAGGAGGCTTTGGCGAAGGCTGAGGCTAAAGTGCGAGATGAGCTGCTCAATCTTCGCTTCATAGCTGAGGAGCAGGACAAGGAGCTCGCAGCTCTGAAGGAGAACCAAAAGGTGAAGTCGCTGAAGCCAAGAACAAGGGCATTGAGGAATGCGAGCTCTGGTTGAGGAGGTTTGGCACCTCTCCCTGCGAAGAAGACTTATCCCTTTGGCTGCTGGAGGAAAGGTTGGACTATGTCGAGCAAGTGAAAATCATCAGGACATGCCTGACACTCCAGAGCATCCAAGACCTCCTTTGCTAGAGAAGGACTTCATGTTTGAATACAAGGACAATGAGCACTCCCTAACTCCGACCTTCTGAGTGGTCTTCTTCCAGCGACGATGAGGTAGCTAGCAAAGATGCGAGCAACAGTAGTGGGAGGAGGAAAAGGTAAAACTAATGATGTCGACGTCTCCAAAGATGGTGATGACTATGTGGATCAAGATGTGCACGTCGACATTGAAAACATGAATGATGCGGAATGATGCTGATGTTCGCATTAGATGACTTCTCCTCGCTATCCAGCCTCGCAGATGATTAGGAGCGTCATCGGAGTATACAATGGTAAACATTCCAACCAGGTTGAAGCTTCGCAGATGACAGGAGCGTCATCGGAGTTTACAATGGGAAAACATTCAACCAGGTTGACGCTTCGCAGATGACTTGATCTCCTCGCCCATCAAGGTTTATCTCCTCAGGAGTGGCAGATGATTTGATCTCTTCGCCCTTCAAGGTTTATCCCTCTCAAGTGAAGAGTTGTCCTTCCAATTGGGAAGCTTTTGAATCAGTCATCAGATGGCCTCTTCTCGCTCATCACTTTTGTTCAACCAGCAGGCAGATTTTGCTGTACTCTTGTGTATCTTAGATAATTTGTACAAGTGTTAGGCCTCGCATAGAATCTTTTGTCTAGAAAGCTTTGTATCTACTCTCCAGCAGTCTAATATAATCCTTCTTGGTAGCAAAATCACAAGTCTTGTGTCTCGCAGTTTTGCTCTATCTTTCGCATTTCGCATATATAATTTTTCTTTGAAATTTGCTTTGATTTCTAAGTCCCATACGTCGCAGTTTTTACTCCTCGGAAACTTAGCCTTCGCACTTGCCCCTTAGTGCATGTGTCTACCACGGGTCGCATGAACTACACACCGAATAAATGTGCGAACAAAATTTCCCAAATTTATGTAATTCCATACTTGTGCGAAATGTCTAAGTTTATAGATTTTGAGAATTGATTGACTTGAGGCCTAGTAGTGGGTCAAGTCAATCAATCATACTGATTGCCCTTAAACTTGGAGATTGAGTTAAGGACATAGCAGTTTTAGCCCTTCGCGTATCGCTTTTTGAACCATTTTTCACATTATGCCGAGCCAATTTCCCTGTTTTCAACAAACGGTAAGCTCGCACCGTCGCAGCTTGCCTAAGTAAGCAGATTTGTGCGAGTCAATTTTCATCGTTTTTACAAAACGTAACCGCACGTCGTAGCTTGCCCTGGTTGGCAAGATTTGTGCGAGTCTATTTTCATCGTTTTTACAAAACGGAACTTGCACGTCGCAGCTTGCCTGGTAGACAGATTTGTGCGAGTCTATTTTCATCGTTTTACAAAACGGAAACCTCGCACGTCGCAGCTTGCACTGGTAGAGCAGATTTGTGCGAGTCTTTTTCATCGTTTTTTACAAAACGGTAAGCTCGCACGTCGCAGGTTGCGTGTCTATGTAGCTGCGAGTTCAGGGTGTAGCCTCTTTCTTGATGGTAGACTTTGTCGAGGTCTTGTACTTATGTTTTTATGATTCTGCAAACTTTTGTTCGCATATCATGTGAGTCACTTGCTTGTGTGCAGAGTGCGAGCCGTTTTTGTCAATTTTAACAAAACGGTAAGCTGCACCTCGCGCTCTTCGAGGTCGTTTGCCCTGGAGGGTTTGGTGCGAGACCATTTTGTCCTTTTACAAAACGGTAAGAGCTCGACTCGCACTTTTTGAGGGTCGTTTGCCCTTGTGCAATCAAGTCTGATGAAAAATGCGAGCTAAATTTCATTGTTTTTACAAAACGGAAGGCTCGCATGTCGCATTTTTCAGAGTGTTTTGCTCGTCGCGCTTATATCAGGGAAATTGTTCCCTTCGCAGGTGGGGACATTTGCCCTTTGGCTTCTTTTGCCACGCTAAAAACTTCTAAGTGTATGACTTAGGCATTTTGGGTTATTTTAACAATAACGAATTTTGTTTAATCTCGTTTTGAGAATCAAGGGCGTAATTTATTGCGTTTGAATTTTACGTATCTCCCATGGAGGGAGTTGCTCCTGTAGCATGAACAAGTTTGAAGTTCAAAGTATTGAAGGCTTTCATTCAATCTAGATACTTCAAGTTTTTACAAGTTTTGAGCGCTTCAGGTAGACTCAAACTTGTGATTGCGAGCGCTCGTTTGGCAACTCGACTTTTAATGAGCGTCTTCAGGCTCACTCAAATATGTTTGCTTAAACATAGAATTTTCTCAAATTGTCAGTGTTCCATGGGTGGGTGAGCCGTTGCCCCTGTTCCATCTTCCAACTTGTAGTTCCGTCCCTTAACACCTCACGATTCTGTACGGGCTTCCAATTTGGAGTTAACTTTCCATCCTCCTTGGCCCTTCCCGTAGAGTCCATCTTTCTCATACAAGGTCTCCCAATTGGAGGCCTATGGTTGACACGCTTATTGTATTCTCGGGACATTTTAACTTGTAAATCTGTTGACGAGGAGAGCGTTGCCTCGGATTTCTGGGATTAGATCAAGATTGCACTTCATAGCTTCCGATTTCTTCTTCGGTGTACATCATAACCGTAGCGTTGGTTCATACATCTCAATGGCGAAGTATAGCATCGAGCCAAAGACAAGTGTAAATGGAGTTTCCCGTGGAATTCTTCACCGTTGTCCGGATTGACCATAGCACATTGTAAGTTCTCAACACACAATCCCTTAGCATTGTCCAGCTTCTTCTTCAACCATTGCTGATAATTTGTTGAAGGACTCAACCTGTAATTGGCTTGTGGATGGGCTACGGAAGCAAAGTGAGCAGTGATCCCTTGGTCGGATAGCCAATTTGTGAGAATGTTGGAATCAAATTGAGGACCATTGTCGAAGACGATAGACTGGGGACACATACCGTGTGAGTGTTTCTTGTCAAGAATCCTTGCACATCAGGCACCTTGATGTTTCTTGTTCGGCCTCTACCATTTGGTGAAGTAGTCCCGCCACATATCAAGAATTTCTTCTGCCTGGCGCTTGTGGAAAGGTCCAAGGATGTCACACCCCACTTGGCGAACGGGAGAGGTGATAGACACGGGGACAACTGATTTGCTGGACGTTGTGAATGTGAGCGTGGATTTGCACTTGGGCACTTCTTGACCATGTCGCAGCATTTCTCGCAATGTAGGCAATATACCCATCCTAAGATCTTCTCGGCCAATGACCTGGCTCAATATGAGAGCCGCACTGGCCCTGATGGATGTCGTCTAGCACCTCTGCCCTTTCTCGGGAGTTATGCATTTGAGTAGGGGGTGAGAGAATTTTCTTGTAGAGCTGACCCTCCAATACACAAACCAGTACTCTCGCTTCTTCACATACTTAGCCTTTTTTGGATCCAGAGGTAAGATTCCGTTTGCTTATATTCGATGATCTCGTCCATCAAAGTGCTTCTCGGTTGAGGTAATGGACGTTGGCTAGCTCGTCTATGCTTCGTTGATCTTTAACTCCCAGAAGACAGTCTGGGAGAGTCTCCTGTAGCCGAACTAGCCAACTTGGCAAGGCATCGGCCTGGTTGTTTTCCGACTAGGACTTGCACTAGGTGAAAACGGTCCAATCCTTCAACTTCCTTCTTCACCATTTCCAAGTATTTGATCTTGTTTTCATCTCTGGCTTCATACTCACCATTAACCTGACTTACCACCAGTTGGGAATCAGACATTGCATCTATCTTCGTGCCCAGCCGCTTAACACATTCGGATCCGCCACAACCTTCATACTCGCCCATTGTTGGAGGTTTGGAATTTGAACCATGGCATATTCGAACGTATCTCCTCTGGCGATTTAAACAGGATGCCTGTCCCAGCCATTTTGTGTAAGATGTCCTTCAACTTGACAAAGGCAGCTTCAGCCTCTTCGCTCCATTCAAACTTGGCACTCTTCTTAATCGCCTTAAAGAAGTATTGACATTTATCTCCAGACTTTGAAAGAAACCTACCAAGCGCTGCTAGACACTCCGTCAGTCTCTGAACCTCCTTTACGTTCGCGGTGATTGCATGTCCAGGACGGCTTTGACTTTGTCAGGGTTAGCTTCAATACCCCTTTCGTCCACCAGAATCCCAAAAATTTGCCAGAAGTTACCCCAAAGACGCACTTTTCGGATTAATTTCATACCAAAGTGTCGCAGTGTATCAAATGTCTCCGTAGGTCCCTAGCATGATTTTCCTTCTTCTTGCTCTTGATGATCATGTCATCAATGTAGGCTTCTACATTCCTTCCAAGCTGCTTAGCGAAGATGGTGTTTACACATCTTTGGAAGGTAGCAGGAGCATTTCTCAAACAAAAAGGCATTACCTTGTAACAATACAACCCATTGTCAGTGACAAGGCGTTTTGTCCTGGTCTTCCTCCTTAAGAGGGATTTGATAAAATCCAGAATAAGTGTCAACGAAGCTCATGGCTTCGTGCCCGCTGTAGAGTCTACAAGCTTGTCGATCTTTGGGATTGGGAAGCTATCCTTTGGACAAGCCTATTCAGATCGGTGTAGTCACACACATTCTCAAGTCCCGTTTGGCTTGGGAACTAGTGACATTTGCCACCCACTCCGGGTATTGGCAGGGACGAATAAATCCAATGTCTAGCAGCTTTTTAACCTCTTCATCGGCTGCCTTGCTTCGGACTGGCCCAAGGTTCTCTTTTTTTGTTCACTGGCTTGCAAGTAGGATCAACATCAAGGCTATGTTGGGCGATCTTTGGATCCAAATCCGGCATCTCCTCCGCTGAGAACGCAAAAACATCCTTGTATTCCCTCAGCAAGTTTTGACTTCTGCTGCAGCGTGGTCGCTCATGCGATCTCCTACCTAACCGTCCTTCCTGGCAAAGTAGGGTCTAACTCAAAATCTTCTTTGTGCCTCCTGGCTCTGCCGCGAGATAGAAAGCGAACAAACCGTGGATGGCCATCATTTCCTGGTGGGTTCCATGAACCATCATCACTTCACCAGATTTCCTCTTCTTGGAGACCCCTTGTTGCTTCGAAGTCTCTGGCACATCATACTATCCTTGCCCCAGCAAGTGGCTTGACGGTGGTAAGGTAGCACTCTCTAGCGACTTGCTGATCTCCATATATTGTGCCAACCTTGCCCTCGTCGCTGACAAACTTCATCAACATCAAATGAGTGACACACTAGCAACTTTGAAGCGTTGAGCGTTGGCCTGCCAATGATCACGTTGTAGGCTGTCATATTTTTAACCACCAGGAACTTGACTCGTAAGTGCCTACAGACGTTTTCCCGTCCAAGACGGAGGGTGAGAGTGACTACTCCCACGGCTGAATGATACCACCGCCAAACCTTATGATGGGATTATGGCATGGCACCAGTCGTCATCATTAACTTGAGCTTTGTAAGGCACTCAAAGCTAATGATGTCAGAGGAGCTTCCCGTGTCAATAAGAATGCGACGGACACGCTTATCCGCCACTTTCATTTCGACCACGAGAGGGTCGTCATGGGGGTGCTTACCTCCCCACGATCTCTCTTCGCAAATGAGAACGTTTGGGAACTTCTCCTCCTCCTCTTTGTCCAGGATCATTACTTGTTGAGGAGTTCTGACATAGTCCAGGTGACCCTTGGCAGTTGGGACACTGCAGCGAAACTCCGGAGATCGTGTGGACGATTCCGGAGTCAGAATGCTCCTCATTTGGGGCACCCTCCGTAGAAGGAGATTTCTTCAGAAATCTTTTTATTAAATGCTTCTTTACCTTGCCTTGGTGCGCCAGGCGATCAATGTGCGCTGCAAAGTGTAACAATCATCGGTGACATGTCCAGGCTCTTTGTGATTTACAATATTTGGACTTCTCTCTTGTTCATTTCAGTCTTGATTGGTGGAGGATCATCAATCTGGACGTCTCGACTCACTTCCTTGTAAACTTGGAAGAGATCTTTAGTGTAAAACCGTAGGTGTGTAGCTGAATTTTTCTCTTCTTCCTGGCTGCCCCTTTCTGGGATGTTCCCTCCTCTCAATATTCAGGTCCCAGACCTCTTTTTGTCAGACCACACCACTGCGGTGTGCCTGGTTACTTTGATGTTTTGAGGAGGGGGGGAGTACTTTTTCTTTTGCCTTCTTGACGGCACAGACCTCTTCGGCGTGGATCCATGCTTCGGCCTCTCTCATCATTTCATTCAAGTCTCCAACCCGTTGTCTGACCATCTGAAAATTGAATGGGCTATCCTCGTCCAGGCCTCTGTAAAAATTGTCCAGGATCACCCGGTCTGGCAAGTCTGGAATTTGCAGGGTCTCATTGTTGAAGCGCTTTACATAGCTCCTCAAACTCTCGTTTGGCGCTGCTGGATTTCTCCCAAGTGCAGGCTGCTTTTCTGCTCCTGGCGATGTGCCATGAAATGATGAGTGAAAAGAACAGCCAACTCGTTAAAGTTGTGGATTGAACCCGTTGGAAGGCCGCTGAACCACCTTTGTGCCAGCCCTTGAGAGTGACTGAAAGTATTTACACCAGGTAGCGTCATCAGCCTGGTGGTCAGCATAAGAGCTTATACATGGCCAGGTGATCATCCGGGCGGTAGTCCAAAATAAGCATCAATAGATGGAAACTTGATTTTCTGGGACTGCGTGGCCATGAGGATAGATGAGAGAAAAGGTTCTTGTCAGTGAGGGAAAGCGCTTGCATTCCCTGTCACTCCATGGGATGTTTGCCCATGACCCCTATCCAGGTGAGCACCGCTTTGGTGACACCCCCACGTTGGTGGGATCTAACCTCTGGCTCCTGGCGGCGTGAGGCAGGAGTGGCCTGGCCAGATGACTATGAGCTGGGCCATGTGTTCTGAGAGAACGGTGGGAAGGGTCCGTACATACTGGCGTAGAACCAGTCAAAGAGCGTTCTTCGTCATACCGAGCGGCTTGCTTGAGCCTGTCGGTCCTTTTCTTGTCCAAGATCAGCCTGGCATCCTGGTTCTTCTCCTTTTGATCTCAATGATCTTCCGGGCATCCATGGAAGAAGCTTCGCGGTCTTGCTTCCCCTTTCAATGAGATTCTGACGTCCTTTGGTTGTTCATGAGAGGACGTCATCTTCTCCATAGGCTTCATCAAACCTATATGGGCCACCCTGGCAGAGGTTGCCTGGTGGCAGTTGTTGTTGTGTTGGCAGGCTTTGGAGTGCTACGATATCTCCTAGCCTGACCTTTTCTGTTCCAAGGGAATGTGTTCCGTTGAAACATGTTTACCTTGCGGTGTTGATTTTTGACCTTGATGGTCCGGAGCTTTGGAATAATGGGAGTGTTGTACTCCGCTGCTTGAGACTTGGCAGGAGCTTCACTGCCGGTCCTTAGACTTGCCAGCCTGCAAAGCTTTCAGGCGGGCATTCTCCGCTTGAAGAGCATCAAGTCTACTCTTCAACTCTTCTTGCTGGCTGAAACGAGTCCAAATCTCGTCAACCCCTTGGAAATTCCTTCTGAAGAGTGTCGTGCGAAACGTACCTACTGTCCAGGTCCTGAAGCACAGGTCGTGTTGTCCTCCAAGCCAACCTGGAAGGTGGAGAGATCGGCGAGTGTCTCGCCATTGGGGTTACTTTCCTCTCTGAGGAAGGAGGTGTGGTGTCCTACGTGGTGCACGGTCATCTCCTGAAGCCATTTCTGATTGCCTCCCACAGACGGCGCCAAATGTTGTAGCAAATGAATTGGACGATGACGTGGCCTGGCTACATATTTCCCTAGCTTCTGGGTTGAGAGAGAGGTGGAGGCTTCCCGTCAATGCTACTCAGGAGAGCTGAACTTCTATTGCACGTAGACTTGCTCTTCGCTTTCCTAGACCTCCTGGCTGAGAAATCTTGAGCGCCTGGCACCTGCACAAAGGAGAATATCCTATTTGGATTATCTCCCTCCGATGCTTAAGTAAGTATGGAGTTTTGGGAATTAAAAGTGCCAAGTTAGAGAGAGAAAGTAGTTGGGAGTTGCAATAAATGCTATGAGATAATTGTGTGTTTTTCCTTGGTTTTTGGGGTATTTATATGGAATCCCTCAAAAACCAATGAACCACTTGGATGGGTGACACTTGTCATCCATCCGTGCTTCCGAGCGTTCCTTACTACTGTTTTAGCGTAGAACGTCGATCCTCCGTCCGTTTTGGTCGGATTAATAATACGATGGCGTTTGCCGCGTGGATCATTTTGACCCAGTATTTTGGAGACACGTGGGCAGAGATTTTCCGTGCCACATCATTAACAATTAACTTTTTAGTATCTAGAAAATTAACCTGAATATGACCCAATAAGCTGACAATTAAAAGCCTTCATACAAACAAGTATTGTATTACGAAGTACAAAGAAGCAAAAGGAGGACCAATAGATCAGCCATTCAAAATAAATTTGGGCAAAAATGTTGAAACCCAAATAGAAACTAAGTAGAAAATATAAGGGCTTTATAAATTAGCAGGTTCATAAGTCGACCCACCCCTAACCTAACCCATTTTAATGGGTTAGGTGGGTTGAAATCAGGTTGTAAATTTCAACATGACCCAACCCATTAATTAAATGGGTGGGTTGAGTTGGGTCGACCCAATATTCTTAATGAGTCGAAAATCTTGACCAATCCTTTATAATGGGTTCGAGTTGGTTGGTTTTGCAGCTCTACCCACATCCATCCATGGCATATTGGCATCCAATTAAGTATAGAGTGATTGTTAATTTGTTTTTATAACAGAATGAGAGTGTATTTTGTGGATGTTCTAATAACTTTCTGAGAAATTGTGTTTTGTTTGGTTGTAAAATAGTAGGTAGCGTCGGTGAGAATGAATGCAGAAAAACGGAGCATTATTGGGATTTTGAAACCTTCACGGGTTCTGAATTTCCCGGCAACAAAAGTGATAACATCGGTTACCGCAAAAGTGAACCATATTAAATCATCTCCAATTAATATTCATCATCAGATCAGAAACGTATCATCGAAATTCGAAAACCGTTTTATCGGATTTACCTAATTAATTATCTTCAAACTTTGTCCACCCTTAAATAAGGCAAAGTATTGGATGCACAATAAATTTACTGTGCATCATCTTATAGTGACCCTTTTGGTTAATATAGTAATCCTTTTTATCAATATAATGACCTTACTTTTTGATCACTATATTGATATAAAGTGAAATGAGTCACTATATTGATATAAAGAGTCACTATATGCTTGATACACAATAAATTTATTGTGCATCTGATGCATACAATACCTTCTGATTAATTAAACGCTTATCACACTATTATCGGAGAAATGATACATTTTTTCATATATGAACTTGTTAATCAGGCCATCTCAATCAAAGCTTAAGTTGATGATTGACACTCATGAATATATTATATATTCGCTTAATTAAAATGTGGACGCAACACATATCCATCCATATCTGGTGCGAATCAATTCCACCTAGAACGGAAAGGGAGGAGATTCAAACCCGTGACTTCTATGTCACATTGGTTTTGATACCATGTTAACCGGACCATCTCAACCAAAAGCTTAAGGTGATGATTGAGGCTTAGGTATATATATTATATACTCTATCAGAACTTATTTTTTCTGACCTGAATTTATTCATTCTGAACTGAACCTATCTTAATTTTTCTTAAGTTGTACGTTTCTTTGGACGAAAAAAAATAATAAGTTTATTTTTTTTTCAACTTATTTTTTCTAAACTGGACTTATTTTTTCTGATCTAAACTTATTTTTCAGAAAATATTTCTAAAAAAGTTGAACAGAACAGACCCATAAGATGTCTTATGTTCAACTTATTTTTACTTATAGAACTTATTTGAATTTAATTTATCTTAGTTTATTTTTTTTTATCTGAACTTATTTTTATGATCTAAATTTTTCTAAAGTTGTTTTGTGAGAGAGAAAAATAATAAGTTTATTTTTCAACATATTTTTTTTTTCTGAACTGAACTTACCTAGACTTACCTAAACTTATTTTGTTTGAAAAAAGTAAAAATAAATCGAACACAATAAAAGACTCGTACACAAAAAATTATTTAGATTATTATGAAGGGCTTCATTTTCTCTCCCTTTTACTTTCACACTCAAACTCAAACTGAAATTTTGCCTAAGAGTATTATGTGTCATGATCAAAGGTTTTTTTAAACAAAATTTCCATCAACTTAAACAATAGGAGAGTGATATGTATCGAGGCATGAAGATGACTACATGAGAGGGTGTGCGTGTACAATATACTTGGTAGATAGCACATCATGGTGATTGGTGACATAATTGGTAGCCAAGAATCCATGATCGTTATGGCAATTGACAATGAAATGCAAGTGATTCCACTTTGTGAATTCGCGTGCTACAGCCTACAGTTGTGAAACTACGTGCCGACGTTAGACGTACGTACATGAAAAGGCAACCCAATTCACAAGAAGATCGAATACTCGTTTGATGCAAATCACACAATCATGTAATGTACTAATGTGTTATGGCTGCACTACGACTCCTACGACCACATTTAAACAGCAGACAGCTTGCTTCAGRTTCACTGAATTAATCATATATCATGCCCTTTGACTTTGACTACAWTGTTGTTGTGGCTTGAGTGAGTTGTGAGTTGTATAACACTACTAAATCCATCTTGTTGCTTGTTATATATGGACTAATTATCCTAAATTACGTGGCCAACTAATTATTAAGTTATAAAGGTCCACTTGTACTACGAAAATACAACTTTACATAAACAGATAATTTTCATGCTAAAATTTTCCATAGTAAATTTTATGCAGCCTTTTTGTGAGAGATAGTAGGTATTTAAATATGTGACGCTAGCTATCAGTATCATACGTGGATTCATGGATAGCTCATTGTTACAAGTACGAACGTTGAATGGTTCGACAATAGGACTTAAGCATCGACTACTCCCTTCATCCCTAATAGATCATAACCTTTTCTTTTTGATAGATTAAATCCATAAATCAATAACGATGGAGTATATTGAAATGATCTGATAATTAAAAGTAGTTCGTTGTAAGTTTTTTCAAAATTCTTTAAATATTTATGTTAATTGAATTGATAAGGTAGGTCATATAGGTATAAATGTATAATTGTACATTTATACACTAGTAGCTAGCTCAGACTACCAGTAATAGTACGTACACTAGTACATGTCCAGGATGGCATCAGGCAACCTCTAATAATCTTGTATGTGGTGGAATTATAAATTGAATTTTTTTTATAGAGTCCCTAAATATTCTATCATTATAATAAAATAAAATTGACCACCAGATAGTATGAACTATGAAGCAATGAACACTATCAAATAATTGTATGTGATATTTATTTATATAGTGTACACAATAATGCAACAAGTTGGCTAAATTCTTCCACTAGTGTTTAAAGGAATCTTAATCTCCACTACTGCATTGACTTGTTGAAACAAAATTAAATTAAGCAGTAAAATCAATTGTAGACTGAAAGTCCGACTAGTAGTGTACCACTAGCTTAATTAGGATTACTTAATCAGTCACTTTCATTTTCATTCTTTAATTAATTAAGGTAGTATGACTTATCTACCTAGTTATGTTTATTAGTCCGGCGCAATTATTGGTTATACCATACATAAACGAAGAATAATAGAATGTTACAATAATATTTATGATTAATGAAAGGACTAATGAAAATTAAATGTAGCTTACTATGGTGAACAATAACCAACTGCAACCTTTAATTTGGTTTGGGAGTATTTAGAATAATAATAAGGGTAATGATATATACAGCCCTTAGGGTTGCATATAAGCATTAAATATGCTTCCAATATTAGTATTATTTTACAAATTCATGAAAAACTTACACAAAAATCAATGTAATTAATGTTAAATTTTTCTTAAACTTTCTATTTATAACCTCTTTTATGCAACTCTTAGAACTGTATATAGCCTTTTCCGAATAATAATAATTTTTGAGTGGCCCGTATTTCTGCGTAACTTTATATCAGGAAACAAATGAAAAACTCTAAGAAATTAAAGTATTGGCGTCTAGGCCCTACATATGTGTTTGATGACGTTTTTTTTTGGTAATATTAACAACAAATACAAGTATTAATATTGGATGTACGTGAATGTTTCATTGAGGAAAAGTGAGAGGGCACTATACGCACCGAAGACGCTCGCTCTTGTATATGGATGATGGATGTCCCTATTTCGAAATTCAAATTCCATATACATTATGGATGGATGGAGTACATTATAAGTAAATGCACTGTAAATCTTTTTATGTGTCCGTTCTACTTCATTTAAAGCTAGCCCGGCCCTGTGGTGTGGCTGTATCAGTATGTATCAATCAGTTCTCTCGTCGTCTTATTCTTTGCAACACGAGCCGCAACTGATGAACCGTGGGAAAATTAAAGACTGACTACATACAATAAAGGATGGCAATGACTGTGGCTCATTGATTAAGGGCTTCATAATAAGTAGGTCCGTCCCGGGGTGCAAAGGACAAAAGCTAAGCTACACGAGTTGCAGCCTTACAGGTTTGGTGGCGTCAAAAGAAAGGAAAGAATGACAAATAAACAAGTTCACTCATTGAAGAACAATCAAGTCGGCAAAAGAATAGCCAGTGTGTTTTAGTGATTATTCATCAGTATTAGCTTGGCATGCTACGTTGTTATCAATCCTTCTATTTGAACCTAATAATTGACCATTAGTAGTAAATTTTATATTATACATAAAAAAACAAGTAGTATAATTAGGCAAGAGACAATAATAGTATGCGTTAATTAATTGGATCAACCAATTATATTATACGTATAATTAAGCTCGAATCTGCAATACATGCAATGATACAAGCACCTTTCCAACATAACATGATGATAATGATAAGGAACACTACTTTAATCTAATTGGCTTCACTTTAAAGATTAAAGTTTAAAGCCAAATAAATTCCATGTTCATCTGTCTTCAATTATATTTATTTGCTCGCCATCAATCACCATGATTACATATATGAATGGTTAATACTTGTTATGTGTCAAATCTCACCCTCCAAATTCTATATCCTCACTTTATTATTACTACTTGTATTATTCCTTTTATAGCTCCACCACTTCCCCGGCCCCCTACTTTGCAATTTCTAAGTTGCTGACTATATATTTAGAGACAGATTTTGTTGGAATGTTGGATTTGATAAAGTTAATAAGCTTTCTCATTTAAATGTTCTTAATTTTTCATAAACTACTGTAAAACTACAAAGTCAAACATGGTATAATAAATTAAACGTTGTAAACCCGACTTATTTTTTCTAGTACCATGCAGCTATACCTAAATTTAAATGATTGTTTAACAATAAATTAGCACTTACAAAGGAAATTAAACATCCCCGAGATTCTAGAGGTCTTTGCATCAAATTTTCGTTCCCGTTCTTATAACTCTCTTAACACAAAAAAATAAACGGGATTAAACATTATACTCCGTACTTCGTATTAAACAAGTATACTATCCTTTTTTCAGGGAAATATTATTAAACAAGATATGTCCATATAAATAAGGAAAAATTGCCAACAATTACCTATTTTTTTCCACTTTTGAAAATAACTACTCAGATTATTTTTTAATTTGAAACAATTACCCATATTTTCAATTTTTTTTTTTTTTGCGAATCACTACCCACTTTTGGATTTTGATCATTCAACACCGTATTAACCACCACAAACCACCCCAACGCGGCATCTTAATTGCAAAACCACCCAACTTTGTTGTTTCCCACCTCCAAAACAACTCAACACCCACCAAAACAACCCAATCACCCAAATCTCGTCACACTTAGTTTTTAGCCTTTTCTRAGCTATCCTTTCATTTTTTGGACATGATTCCTTCTTAAAAGTTATAGATCTCGAAAAAATACATGAAATAGGCTCAAGAATCACGTGATTTGGAGTTGTTTTCAAGTAGTTATGCCTTCCGCAAGTTTGAAATTCTAAAAGTGGGTAGTGATTCGCAAATAAAACATAAAAAGTGGGTAGTTGTTTTAAATAAAAAACAATCTGGGTAGTTGTTTTCAAAAGTAACAAAAAAATGGGTAGTTGTTGACAATTTTGCCTATAAATAATCAAAGTTATGTGTCAAGTAGCATGAAGAAAGTCAACAAAAAAATTTACAAAACAGAGGACTTAGAGTCTTGCAATACTGATTATTGGTACTCATTCATTTTTTTAGGGTATTTATTTGATTTATTGTACATACCTTTTATCGATTACTCATTACGGAGACAACAAACCTTGAAAGAAGTTCATCCATATAATTCATTTACATTCTTACCTAGTGTTTATTAAGGGCATATATAAATCATTTATTCGTATAATAACAATAATTCTATATTTATTTCGTGATTTAGTGACTTCGAATTATTTACGGACACAACACCCAACATAATTAGTATTTGTTCCGAATTATTGTATCATCGAATCGTCATCCCTATAAATCAAACACTCAATATATAAAATCCCACTCCATATAAAATTGTTCTATTCAGGCTAAAAATATCCCTTACATAAGTTTCTATTATTGGATATACTTTATCAGTTTTGCAGTAGACTTATTTGTCTTATGGTATGTAATGAGGCAAGGTGCACCCAAATAGCAGGGATTATTGAGGCCGTATTTATCACGAGCATGTGAATTTGTTTGCATGACCATACCACAAAATGATACATGAAGTTATATCATAAATTCATAACTGAATATCAAAAACCCTGCATTTGAATTGAAAGCACAATGTATGTCATATCACAATGACCCAAATCATATCTTACAATTAATACTCCACTTAGTAGCAGAATGATTGAACAAAAGAAAATAAGAGTAAGGAGAATAAAATAGTAGTAACAACTATTTTACTATTTTAGATGAAGACAACCAATCAGGTTTACATATCCATGTGATAATGCTTAAGAGAGGTCTCGAGTTTAGGTCTCGTTGTACACAAAAATCTTTATTGGAAGACTAATTCATCACAAGTCAGGTGTGCAACTTGAGTCGAATCCAAGTACAGTCCGCTTGTAGTAACCTACAGTGAGTCGGATTGGCATGCTAAATAAATATTTTAGATAAAGAGGATTGGACGAATGTCCAACACTGAGTAGCTAGCTAGCTAATTATGTCCACTAAAGTGGAGCCCAAATAGTCGAGCTTATTAAACCTTGGTTTAGTGGCTGCCGCCTAACCAATTAACTCAATTATCCTTCAATGATGTGATGCATATTGATGAAAGTATGATGGTGGTGTTTAAGCATGACATTACCTTTCAATTTCATTAAGTTTTTTGGTTGGATTCAAAGAAAATAATGTACGGATTGATTTTTTATTTTTTTWWAAAAAATTATTTATAATGATTATTGACTATGTCTTGTATAGTTGTATGTGCCAAATTGCCACACATGAGAATAAGAGCGGGGACGGAGGGCTTGCATGAGGGGCCAAAGTGGTACAACACGAGATGAGCCTAGTTCGATGCTGGCACAACGTGGTAAGAGAGACATGTCAACGAGCCATGGGTAAAGTCACCATTTGGCATGAACATAAATAAACAAGAAGTTATAATCTCCTTCATAAAAGCTTCATTAAGGATTTTCAAAAAAACTTTTTTCATCCTACAATTCTCCTCAAACCTCTCTAACTGTCAAACACTCTCATCATCTTATAAAGGCAAGCAGATCATTTGAAGCACCAAGTTTGACCGTTGGAAGACATGAAAAACAAGAATGTGAAGCTTATTAAAAAATGTGAGAAATCGGGGTGTCATAAGACTCATAACCTTGYCACGGCAAAACAAAACAGTTAGAGGATTTAATTCAGGAAAATGGCTACTAAAAATCGACAAGGGTAAAAATTTCGTATCACAAGGTTTTAATCTAAAAACGACCATTGTATAGAGGTTTGGTCACTTGTAAATTTGTAATGGCCTAATGGGATCGTCAGCATTTGCTGGCTGCTGCCTCAATTCAACAACCCAGGCTGTCAGTGACTGAATGGCTTTGGCTGACCGACCCGTCTTCCGTCACCATCACAAGGTAATACGGTAATACCCCTTAGGCATGCCATTCTCTCCTCCCATTTCCCTAGCAACACCTAGGGCCATCACTACTTGAGGGTTCAGAATCAATGTTAATAACAAACATCAAATGGCAGTGTATTGCGAATTTGCAATCATCAACGTTAACAACAAACACCAAATGGTAGCATCACTAGTACGTTACAAAAGGCAATTTTATTAAAAGCTTTTGTCAAAATAYAAGCAGAATTTAAGTAGTCCTATTCTAATTCCGTTTGTATTGCATCCTACGGTAACCAATTCAATTAGAAAATGAAGGCGCAAGACTGCACAAAAACGAATACCTTTCACAAGCCAATGCAAAATCTGGCAGTGAAGATGGAGTAAAGGCGTATTGCAGCACATTGTAACAAACTTAACAAGGCATGGGAAGAGAAGGGAAGGGAAGAGGTAGCATGGGGCAAGGACTATGTAGCTTTGCCATTGTTTAGAGGTGGCATTACAGCCAAGAGAAAGCAAGACGACAAAAAAGAGCGAGGCAGAGATGGAAGAGTTTAAAATTAATGAACAAATCGTCTTTATAATCCCAAATTTCATCGCTAAACATATACTTCCTCACCAGTCACCACATTCCACATTTTTGCTACTTGCCTATTCCTGGTGCAGTCAATTAGGTGTACTAACAGTGAACATAAGAATGCAGAGAAAGGGAACATTTCAGGAGCTAGCTTGCATATCATTTAAAGACCAGCCTCAAACAGTCAAAACTTTTGCATTTCACTCATAGTAAGGATGTCAATTACATCTTTGAAGATACGACCTAGCAAAATATCTTATAATCCGTAACATTTTATAAAAAAAAAAAAAAATATAGAGGGCATATAGGTAAACTACGGCAACTATTAAATAAAAGCAGTCTGGCTAGATGTTTCAAATGAAAGCGTAAGATATGATTAGCAGCATATGTGAGTTAACAGATGGATATACCAACAATACAAAAAAGAATTTGCAGAAATCCGCCCAAAAAATACGTACTACTGTAAGTCTGTAACGATGATGCATAGTTTCCCTCAGCAAAACCCTTATGTACGTAATTTCCCTCAGCAAAACTAAATTTCTTGGATCAAAATTATATGATGAATTCCCTAGGCATCATATACATTCCAAATCCTTTGTAAGTTCTAACCTGTTTTTTTGTTTCGGAAAGTCTCCTTCAGTGAAGCAAATTTCTTTTTGCATTGGTTCACAGTTTTCCCTGGGACAGCAGTTGCAACCCGCTCCCAACGCTGAGGTGTTTCTTTGGGGAAGGTTTTTAGGGCCTGAACAAGCGCTCTCTCTTGAACAGAAGACCACACATCCTGATCAGATGATGCTGAAGAAGCTGGAGGGCTACCTGTTGCTGCTCCTCCAGGTGACCCTTCTTGGGTAGCACTACATTTTGACGAATTTTCAGTTGTCGAATCTGTAGTGGTTGAACTAGTAGAATCAGAACCCCCATTCACAATTGGAACGCCTACAACTTCTTCTCTAGTACTGAGAGGTGACGCAATAGTTGCTGCTGGTTTCCTTTTCTCTAGGAATGAATCAAAAGCTTTGGATGCATCTGGCTTTTGGAGAAGCACTGTTTTTGTAGCCTTCAGAATCTCTTCCACAGATCTTCCAGTACCAATATACTCAGATATAACCTCCCACCTTCGTGATGTCCCTTTGGGAAATTTCTGCACACCTTTCCTCAAGAGATCAATTTCTTCCTTGCTCCATTGTTTCTCTCTCTCTTTRTCTTTCTCTTTCTCCTTCTCTTTTTCCTTCTCTTGCTTCTCATGCTCATTTGATGTCATACTTCCATTAGATTCTGCTGCTTTAGTTTGCTGAGGCCCTTTCTCCTCAACATTATTATCAGTGTTCGAGTCATCTTCACCATTAAGTGAGCTTTTCAGAAATTTAACTTGTTCCTCCTTTTCCTTCCCCTCTATCTTATCACACAGACCCCTGAGTCTCATCATATCAAGTGACATGCAAAGAGTTTCAACATCATCTGCAGAAACATCGAACATACGCTGAGATGCAACTTCAGCCGTAAGTAACCGAAGACGGGTCCGTTCTTTGCGCAGGAGTTTCTTTTCTTTCTCCTTTGCCTTTTTGTTTTGCAAGGCAATTTCAGCAGCCTTTTTCTCTTCTTCCTCTTTCTTACGCCTTTCCTCTTCAGCAACCCGTGCAGCTTCTTCCTCCTCCAATTTCTTTGCTAGGTACTTCGCCTGCTTCTTTCGCTGCTTCTCAGCTTTCTCCAATTCTTTCCTCCTAGCAACCCTGGGATCTCTTTTATAGGCATTGTCAACAAGAGTCCGTACTCGGTTGTATTCTTCTTTCCTAGATTTCTCAGTGAGCTTTGCGTTCTGCCGTTCCATCCATCTTTTATGATCACGAGATTCTGCTTGCTCAAGGTCAAATTCATCTGCATGCGGAAATTCTCTCCAGCTTTTAAAGGAATACCAAAAATCGTAAAATTTATCAACCTCATCTAATGAAGTATTATCATCTCCTAAGGATGGAGCTGGTTGGTTAACAGACCAGCGACTATTCCTCATAAAAGCTGGACCGAAAACTTTGAAGAAGTCTTGTGGTGCACAGTCAGTTGGGATCTCATCATCAAACTCATCAGTAGAGTCATAAATCCTTCGTTTCAGAGGGTCAATTAGCACCTCATATGCTTCTTGAATGGCCTTYAAATGATTTTCAATTTCATCTTTCTTTGTTTGTTTTGCAGCTTCAGTTTCTTCTGCCAGAAGAAGTGCAGCTTGTTTATCAGGATGATACTTCAAAGCAACATCACGATAACTCTTCCGTATCTGCTCTTCAGTAGCAAGATATCTCAGATTTGCCAAGCCCAACAATGCATAATGGTCCTGTTGCTTTCCATCAGCACCAGATTTCTTCTTACTCTTACCACTATAAGACTCAAAGGAAGGAACGTAGCTGTTCTCTTTATCATTTGGTACACTTGAATCATCTGTTTCCGAATCATCTTCACAGAAACCAGTAAGTCTGAGAGCAGCAGAGTGAAAAGAATGCCCAGCAGGTTCAAACTTGGAAACCTTCAAAGGGAGACAATTTGAAGAAACATAAAGTGGCTTCCCGTCTTTAAGCTCTTCTGTGTAGGATATACGTAGTACATTACTCACTTGCTGGGCCATCATTCCTTAATAATGGCCCGAGGATCAAGAAGAAAAGAATCAACCAACAAAGAGGGATCCAAAGATTATTCACTCAGCAGAACCAGCAAATTACACACTCTGCAAACGAAAAACATAATGAAGTCAATGCCAAAATATGCATTAATATAAACACAACCTTGACACAGCTAAAACACTCTATAAAGACATAAATATATCCTAGGATCAGCAAAGCCGTAAAGGGTTCCAAGAATCCCAACTCCCAAGAGAAGAATAAAAAAGACCGCAGATGTTAGCACAATCTGGCGAAGAATATGATACTCAATATTCATGATTTCGAGCCAATAAACATATTTTAGTTACACAGACATCGGGAATACATAATATATTAATATCATCCATATAATTTTCAGTTAATAACAATCAAAGTCTAAACCTATGCTACCCATAGCGGAGAAACCAAATTCAAAAACAAGTTTGCATCCTTGTGTTGGACTATACCCCCATACCCATGTTGAAATAGAGAAAATTCAACACAATAACTACTTTTGAGGATGGAGGCATAGGGAAATCATATTAATAGAGCTTTCTCCAAATTCAGACTCAAAAACTTCTCCGAAAAAGAATTTATAAAAAGCAGTCGTTACTTCAGACAATAATCTATTTAAAAAATGGAACTAGGTTCTTGTTGACGCAAACACAACAAAAAGAATCAATCTTTTAGATAAAAAAAGAATAGGCTTTGGAAGAAAAAAGCAGTTGTCACTTGACAAGATTTACCATCCCTAGTTCAGAGGACAAATTTTATTTTTGGAAAAAAAAAAAAAGAAACTGGGTTATTGTATGCCAGCATAAGAAAAAAGGTAATTGTTTTAGTTCGAAAAAGAAAATGTCTTTTTTATAAGAGGAAATCAACACCACGGGCTACTGACTAAAAATGTGGTCGGAAAATTACTAGACTTTTGAAGTTTTGATTTCTACATTACATACATAGGGAGCAATCATGAAAAGTCAAATAGCCACATCCTAGGACTTGGTGCAGTTCAAGGATAAAAATGGCAACACCTAGACTTCAAGGAAAGCAGCAATCTGCTTGAATAGCTTAATAAAGCCTAACCAAATATTTAAGCAAGGTGGATAACAAGCCTATATGCTTTCAGAAATAACTTAGCAATTTCTTATTTCTTCAATCTAAAACAAATAAAACTCGTCACTGAAATCACCAATCAAGAAAGACATACTATAATTAGCAGTAAAAAAAATTATACGAATTTTTATAGAGCTAGGCTTATTCCTATTAACATAGCATGCATTCACAACCAGGATTTTTACAATGGCTGCTAGTGGGAAGCTTATGTCCTGCACTGCACTTATAAGAAATAAGAAAGGATTTGTGGARTATTACATCTCTTGTTCCTAATGCAGTGTCAACTGATGATATAGACTAGAGATTACAATCYAATATTGTTCTTTCAAGGATCAAAATTAGCTTAGCTAATCATACAATATATGAACTAGCTGTGGACAGTGAACATACTCCACAAACCCAAGAGGGATGGTGAAACAGAGTGTAGTACAGATAAACCATTACGGCAGTGGGAGTGTGGGACAGAAGGGCGGATCTTAAAATTATAAGACAATCGGCACGACACATAATTATTAAGTGAGACTAGTAGTAAAGGGAATACAGGGGATAGAGGCCAAGTAAACTATCCGTGCTCCATAACACTATAGGGGATAAAGTGCAGAACTTTAGGAAACCACAAGCGAAAATGGGGAAATAAAATTATAGTAGAGCTCAATTAAACTGCATATAAGATAAACAAGGGTAATCAATCAAGTATAAACAACAAAATCTTAATTTATGAAGAAATATCAAACATCAATCATCAATCAATCAAATAGATTCGTCAACTACACCAACCGAATAGCGCAAAACCAGCAAATCTCGGTCATCCATTAAATTAATTCAGAAACCTAAACACAACAAAGTACTAAAACCAAATCTTAGCCGTCACAGCCCTAAACTCCTAACGCCAGTATACCACATATGCAAGCAACAAACAATCAATTAAAGATACAAGTACAAAAATCAATCAATCAATGAACCAAATAACACTTTTCACCTAAGAAGAGTAGCATCAGAGCATCATTAAGCACGATCCTACTCTATAAATCACATATGCAGTCGTACAAAAAATCATGTATTAAACGTTGCATAAACCCTAATTGAAATATTCAGTGATTAAAAAACAAGGAAAAAGCGAGAAAATAGCGGCAACAAGTCGAAAACTTAATCAATCGAAAAAAAGAAGAAAAATCAAAACAGAAGAAACAGCAGTTGAACAAGTAAAGAGGAGATGTGAAGGAGAAGAAGGAAAAGGGGTTGAAGATGATGACTTACAGAATAGTGAAGTTGAAGAAACAAGGATTGGTAGCAACGAGTGATGACTGATGAGCAGAAGAGGAAGAAGCTGCTATTGGAGAGAGACAGAGAGTGAGGGAGAGAGAAAGAGAGAGGTGGTTTTGTGGTTTGCTTCTGTCTGCTAGGGTTTTTTGTTTCTGGGTTTTTTTTTATTTTTCATTTTTTTAAATAAATATTCGGCAACGATTTTTTTGGTATACACGAGGCGGAGACAGAAGCAAAGGGCAAAAAACCCTTACGACCTGCTAATTTGCTAAACCCTCTTTTCCCTAGTTTGTCCAAAATTACTTACGTTTTTTTTTACGTTTGTATAATTGCACGTCAATTAACAGAAATTAGTATTTGGATAATATATGTTGGTATTACTTGAAAGTTGTATTATTCGTTTAATTGGTTTGATATGTGTGTAGTAAAATTAAAGTAAACTAAAAATGAGTGGAGAAGATAAGTTTGGGTGGATAATCGAGAATAAAGAGGAAATAACTAAGGGGTAATATGAGAAATTTTAGGAGTAAAAGTAACATCAATAGATAAAAAAAGTAAAGTATAAAAAAGAAAATGTAAAGAATAAAAGTGAACACCAAAAAAAGAAAACGTAAAAATAAACTGGAACGGAGGGAATAGAAACTAATACATGGATTATAAGAAAATAAAATAAAAATAAGGGTAATTTCATCTTTTTTACAGGAAAAAGAGATAATATTAATCAAGCGCTAACTTGTTCGAAAGTACATAATTAAGGACTAATTTCCAAGGGAACGCAGCAAAACCATGATTGTTCAACACCAGATGGGATAACTCTCGCAAGATGATGAGCCACATGGTTGCCTTCCCTTTTAACATGAGACCAACTAATTTTGAAACAAAATCATGCKAACATCTAAGATATCCTCTAAGACACGCACTATCGAGGTCCGCAAAATAAATCAAGTTCTTGGAAATTCTGGAAACAACTGTAAGGCAATCCGATTCGATGATGACTCGTCGGAGGTTGCAGCTCCTTGCTAGCTTAAGAGCRAGAATCACCGCCTTCGCTTCCGCTATCTCAAGAGCCCATCTAGCTCTCTGATCTCTCTTCTTACTGCCGCGAAAACCACTAACCCCTCGTGATCTCGAGCTATCTCAAAAGCACGATTCTTGTAAGATTTCTATTTTCAACTTCAATTCTAATTACAACTAACATTGCGATTGTTGTAGGTCTGCGCTCCATCTTGCAAGTTGCGATTCTTGTAAGACTTTCTATTTCCAATTCAATTCTACTTACAACATTGCGATTGTTGTAGGTCTGCGTTCTATCTTGCAAGTCGCGATRCTTGTAAGACTTTTCAATTCAATTTCAATTCTACTTACAACATTACAACATTGCATTTCTACTTACAACATTGCGATGTACATGAAGGATCTTGATGACGAAGACATTGATGATGATATGGAAGAAGACTCGTAGATGATTATTTATGTACTTGTCAAATTTTGTATGTGTGTGAAGCTAGTGAGTTGGACTAGCGATAATTTATGTATTTTGATGAAAAGATTGTGTGAACAACTTGTTATAAGTTGGTGACATTGAGTTGATTATTGTAATGGTTTGTAACATGTTAAGATTTTATGATGTATTTTTATATTTATTTAAGCGATAGGCTCCACTAGTATGAAGTCCTACGAAGTACGAACACATAAAATAGAACAAAARAATTAATTGAAGTAAAATGTTTGATTTAAACATAAGTTTAAMTAAGACCCATTTAMGACCCATTTTGGACCCATAGACCTATTAGACCCTGTGGGTTTGGGTRCGGGTCCATAAATTTTAGACCCAATGGATCTAGGTCGGGTCTGGATCTCAAAAATGTGGACGGGTTCTGGTCTGGGTCTGACCGGACCCGACCCATTGCCATCGCTAGTTGTAGGACTGTGCCCTGTCTTGCAAGTTGCGATTTTTGCAAGACTTTCCATTTCTAATTCCACTTCTATCTACAACATTGCGATTGTTGTAGGTTTGCGTTCCATCTTGTAATGTTGCGATCATTGCAAGATCCCCTTCTACGTTCCATCTCTACTTTTGCGTTCCATCTTTCAATGTTGCGATCATTAGAAGATTCATTCTACCTACAACATTGCGATTGTTGTAGGTCTCCATTCCATATTGTAAGATTGCGATTCTTGCAAGATTCTATTCCACTTCTATCTCAAATCCATCATATTCAAATCTCAAACTCACAAAAAATTGACCTTTGTGGGATTGCATATGCACATAAGTACGTGCCATCTCAATTGTCACACTATATTTGCATGCTTGTCCAATTGTCGAATTTGATGTACTTTTGGAAGCATTTCAAATTCAAGATCAAGCTGGAGGAACGAGGAGCTCTCGAAAGCTATTACACCCACAGGTGCAGGTAAAACTAACCTTTGTTTTGCAGGTACCGAGCACTTTGACTAATGTCTTACAAGATCTACATCTCTACAAACACAGCCAAAGTGGGTGGGGGGGCTTCTGTAGATACCTACATTTGTCCCTCCATACAGGCTAATGATAAAACTATACCACAATGCAATTGGTCCAGTTCTAAAGAACAACTGCCTTAAACAATGCTCCAAAATCTCGATTTGCAAAGCCGAAACACCTTTTCTTGCCCAAATCACCCTWAAAAATAATTTTTAATTTCAAAATGATTTTAACTTACTTTTAGACATTTTTCTAGAATTTTTCGGGATTTTTCTTAATTTTTCTAAGCATTTTTGGCAATTTTCGGAATTTAATTAATTTTTGCGATAATTAATTAAATTATGAAAACAATTCCAAAATTCATGAAATTTTAACACAACATACTATTTTTTACAAGGTGTTTTATGAATATTTTTCCATAATTTTTGGAGTTGTGGAAAACTAGTTATGAATTTTCGAAGCAAAAATGCACACCCGAGCAAAACGGCTCATTTTGGGAGCTTCGGGGCCACATCCGAGCGTGGGGCCCACACGAATATCTCCCCAAATCAATCACTGATTTTGTTTCAAAATTTCGCGATCAAATAAAATCAAATGATATTTTATTCCGATTTTATATTATACGCAATCTTCAAAAAAGGCAAGGGAAATCAGCCAAAAAATGGCAAGACATTGGGCGCTATTGTGCCCAATTTTGGGCGTAATTGCGCCCAAATGCTTGCCTTTTTTGGCTTTGGCCTATAAATATAGGCCGACCCCCCATCTCATTTGCAATTGGAGACGAAAAAAGCTCGGCTATTCTCTCTTTCTCTTCCAAAAATTCTCAAAGAAACTCTTTCAAATTCAATACATACTCAAAAACACATTCAATACACATTCAAATCAAGAGATCAAGGCATTCAAAGTAATCGTTCGAGGATTGTTCGACCACGCATTGTTGGTATAACCTATGAGGCCACAAAACTCATAGAAACTCTCTCCTTCTCTTCTCTTTAATTTTTCTTTGATTTTGCTTGTTTTTATCACTTTGAATCATGTAATATTGATTAATAAACTATTAGACATCAATTAACATGTAAWTAAACCTCTTATTTTCTTTCTTTTCAATTCGATTTCAATATAATTGTCATTACTAACATTTTCTTTGATTTTCCTATGTAATATGTAAATAGCGATTTGCGAGGCGATTTCAATTTCAAATCTAACTATTGTTTTTGCCTTTTGTCTTATCTTGGATAGCGATACGAGGTAAGTCTCCTTCTTCTTCCTCCTTGTATATTRTTATTCATGGTCTTGTATATACTTTCTCCATCACCATTATTATTGCTAATTAAAGACCTATTAATTGATTGTCACGCCTAATAAGATAATTATGGACAAACGGTTTAGGATCCTTAAATCTTGACCTAATTTAAAGCAACAATAATTATTAGTCTTACATGCATTAATCAAACACGCCTAGTAACTATTAGGGATCAATATGGACATATGTGTTGTTCGATATTACAATTGGTGAATTTGCAATGAGACCTAGTAGAGGCCGCTAGATGCGGGGGGGTGTTGTGCACTACTTCGCCCTTACCCTCGTCCCCTAATCCAGACCTTTGGTGCACTACCAGACATGGAGTCCTTCACCTTGCTTTATGCAATTATAGTCAAGGCTTAGAACGGGTTCTGCAGCTTTCCGAAAGAAGTGCGGTGGCGACTTCCTCTATTCAATTTCGAGTTTCTATGACCCTCAATGCCATGCATACTCACACTATGAAAAATAGCAAAAATTCAATTCTTCGCAATACCGTGTCTCAACCGAGACTGTACCCCGCGGAGCAGAGGGACTGGACCCAGTCTAGCCCGGTGATGCCCCACGCCCGTATAGATACACAAACACCCCCCCAATAAATTTTCTTTGTATATAAACCATCCTTTTCCACCTGCCTCTCCACCCTGGCAAGCAAAACTGAGTGAGGCGTAAAGCCATTATTAAATACCTTTGCATTACATTCTGTCCACACCACCCACGCCAAATACYCTCCCTTCCTTTGTAACAGGCAATCATATTTCCTCCAATAAATCTAGCGTAGTACCACGTACTCCTATCCTCGATCAAGCTGGCACAACCGCTTTCCAACCACAAATTCTGCACTCTAACACAATCGAAAAGGGCATGCTCCATAGATTCCTCTGCACCACACCAAGGGCACCCCAGACTCMTCAACATATGCCTGTAGGCTAAGTAGGAACGAGTTGGCAACGTARTAGTGCTGAGCCTCCAGAGGAAGAGTCGAACTTTTGGGCTCACGTTCATTTTCCAAATTTCCATCCATGCTTTGTTAAAATTATCAAGGTCACACCCCTTCCCCAAGAGATATGATGTCTTCATGGAATAAGCACCATCTTTGGAAAAAGGACAATAGATCGCATCCTTCGGAAAACGAATGCTCAATGGGATAAACATAATGCATTTGATATCTCGCTCGTTAAAACACCTTTCCAATAAATCATGATCCCAACTCAAGGTATAAAAATCAATTAAGTGGCTTACTTGATTAATGTCAAGCAGTTTAGAGCTCTTCACAAATCTCCCCTCCTCATCCGCCAACAAAGGATCCCCCTCACATTCATAGCAACCCCGAACCTGATTCTCCATAATATGCCGTCCTTAATGAATGCTTTATATTAGACCCCCAAATACTCCTCCATGAATAACTACCTCCCCAACCCAAATACCCATCCAAGATCGAACCATGAGGGTAGTACTTAGCTTTGAACACTCGCCCAAAAAGAGTGTCCTCATGTTGCAAGAGCCTCCACACCTGCTTCCTTAACAAAGCAATATTGAAGACATCAAGGTCCTTGAAATCCAGCCCTCCGAAACATTTGGGTTCACAAAGTTTGTCCCAAGACAACCAGTGCATAGTTTTACCATCAACCCTTTGTCCCCAGAAAAACGAGCCATAACAAAACTGATTTTGTTCAGAACATCACTTGGCAATTTGTACACGCTCATAAGATATGTCGGGATCGCCTGAATAACTGCCTTTAGCAACACTTCTTTACCAGCCCTTGAAAGGAGACGCTCTTTCCAACCTTGCAGCTTCTTCCAAATTCTATCCAACGTTGATTTAAAAACAATTTTCTTCCACCGACCCGCAATAGAAGGAATGCCGAGATATTTTTCATGTTTCGTGACTTGCCTCATCTTAAGCACTCTCACCATCTCTTGTTGCCTATCCAAAGGAACCCTTTACTAAAGGAAACTTTCGACTTTTCATAGTTAATTTTCTATCTTGATGRTACTTCGTACTTCTTGAGCATGTCAATTATTTCTTCGCACTCTTGTCGGTTAGCTCTAGAAAAGAGAAGGCTATCGTCAGCAAACAAAAGATGAGAGACTATAAGACCTGATTTACTCGCCCTAAAGCTAAGAATAGTTCCTTCCTGCACCTTCTTATTAATCGTATGTGAAAAAACGTCAGCCACAATGATAAATAAATAAGGAGACAAAGGGTCACCCTGTCGTAAGCCCCTCGAAGGGGTAAGTGCCTTGCTAATCCTTCCATTTACAATGAAAGAGTAAGAGACACTTGTAATACAGTTCATGACCAAGTTAACCTAACGTCCATCAAACCCTATAGTAAGAAGAAGCTTCCTCAAAAAACCACATTCGACCCTATCGTAGGCCTTATTCGTATCCAACTTAAGAGCCATTGAGCCTCTCCTTATACATACTACTAATCCTTTTCATAGAATGAAATAACTCTAGTGCCACCAGAGCATTGACAGTAATTAAACGATTCGGAATAAAGGCACTATGATTATCAGTAATCACCCTCCCTTAACTCATCTTTTAGGCGAAGCACAATAGTTTTGGAGATAAGTTTATACAAAACATTACATAAACTTATAGGCCGAAACTCTTGAATTTGCATAGGGGATTTCACTTTGGGAATTATAGCCACATTAGTATTATTAATAGTACAAGGGGAAGACTTATTATTGAGAATATCACAAACAAACACAACCACAACCGCATCATCACCAATTATATGCTAGAATTTTTTTAAAAAGATCGCATGCATACTATCCGGGCTTGGGGCTTTACAAGGGTGCATTTGCATGAGAGCTCGACGGACCTCCTCTTTCGAATAATCACACAATAAGACTAAATTGTCATTATCTGTAATGCACATGGGAACTTTGTTAAAAAGATCTCCATAATAAGAACAAATAATAGCTTCCAAGTCATCCTCATCCTCCAACCAAAATCTATCCGCACTATAAAGCCCTCAATTGTATTCCGCTTCCGACGTTGCGAGGCCTTATYATGATAATATTTTGTGTTTCAATCACCACCCCGAACCTCACAAGCACAAAAGCGCATGAACCAAATAGCCTCTTGTTTATTTTTGAGCTCACCTAGCTCACCTCAATCCGTGAACAATCATCACAACTTTCCCTCGAAATCGGCAACCTTTGGGCCAAACTGAGAGCTTCCTCCTTCTCCTTTGTTTTTCAATCAAGGTCCTCATAATTATCATTACTCCACGAGAGCATCTTAGCCCCAATCGAAGACAAGCGCTGTTCAAGTTGAGCACCCTCATTCATCCTCCAAGCATCCCTAACCGCAACCTCGCACGAGCCATKAAAAAGCCACGTTGTCTCAAATRTGAACATATTGCTTCGCTTYGTCCTTCGACGTTTCGAACCAGCTAACTGTAACAAAATTGGAGCATGATCTGAATAGTGCTTAAGKAAATGTTCAACACGGGCAGAGGGGAAAAGAGAGCACCAAGTTGGGGAAGCCACAAAACGATCCAACCTTTCACGAATACGCAGCTCGGGAGACTTGCCCCGTTCCCACGTCAACCATTGACCAMGAAAACCAAGGTCTRGTAAAGAACTCACACTAAGAGCCTCCCTAAAGTTACCCACTTCCCTTCGAACATGATCCAAACCACCATCCTTTTCCTCCATTGAAAGAATTTCATTAAAGTCCCCACCAAGAACCAAAGGGAGCTCGGACGAAGAACAAATACTCCTAATAAGTTCCATGTGTGCTTCTTCTCATTGTTATTTTCCCAGCCATCAATGCCAACAAAGCACCACCTATCCTTCCCTGAAAGCACCTCACCACAAGTATGGTGTTGAGAAAACGAGATTAAAGAAAAATTTAGCCTTTCCTCCTTCCAGAAGAACCCTAGACCCCCTAATTTACCCACACTCGAAACTCCAAATGCGCTTGAAAAGCCAAATCTATCCGTCAATTTCTCCACCGCTTCCTTACTAATCCTGGTCTTGGAGACAAAGACAAGATCAGGAGCAACCGTGAAGCACCACCGCTTCAAACGACAAACTGTCTAGGAGTTGTCCAGTCCTTGGCYGTTCCAACATAAGAGAATCATGGCGACTGCGTGGGGTTGGCCCTCACCAACCGRCGCCGAAACATCAACATTTGGGACCCTGCCTCGCAGCTTCTTAACCTTTTTCTTGCTCCACTACCATCCTAATCAACCCCCATAGCAACAAGATCACTCACAACAAGAAAACATCCTATTACCGACCACCCAAAACAAATCAAAAACGGTCGATAAAAACGTGAGAGCGGTCGATAACCATATTACCGATCGTCAACGGTCGGAAATGAGTGGTCAGAAAAACATTGGACGGTAAAAATAATATTAAAAATAGGTTACCGACTGTCAAAACGGTCGGTAAAATGATGCAAAAAATTAAAAAAAGGAAGAAAGTTGTCTGGCATTAATGTCAGTCAACTTTCCCACCTTTCAAGAGTTTCAACAAAGTTCCAACGACTGTACAACTACTATACAGTACATAAAGTGAAACATTTATTATTAACAAAATATAGAGTACATATATACAAATATAAATTTCTTTAATAATTTCTTCAACCTAAAAATTACAAMTTCTTCAACCATTAACAATTGCACCCTTCAAATTTCCAGATCTTTCAATTGCAAGTGACAAAAAAAGGGGCAAAATCAGGATAAAACAAAAACATTGATAAAATAAAAGGAAATAATAAAAATAAAAGTTAATGAAATAATCTGAAGCCACCAAAAAAACCAAATCTGAAATGAAAAATAAATAAAAAAACGAAAAAAGAAAAAAAATAAAAGCTAAATCTATAACCAAACAAATTAATAATTGACCACCAAATATCAATGAGCAGTAAAAAAAATGAAATCATCAAATCTGAAACCACCAAACGAAACCACCCCAAACAAACCAAATCTGAAACGAAAAATAAATTAAAAAAACGAAAATAAAAAATAAAAGCGAAATCTACAACCATACAAACTAATAATTGACCACCAAATATCAATGAGCAGTAAAAAAAGAAACGAAATCAAGAAATCTGAAACCACCAAACGAAACCACCCCAAACAAACCAAATCTGAAACGAAAAAAATAATGGAAATCAGAAAAAAAGCGAAATCTGAAATGAAAAATCATAAAAAAAACCGAAAACAAAACTACTTAAAACGTAAAATCTGAAATCTAAAATGAAAATCTAAAAAACGGAAAATGTGAATTCCAAAATTTTAAAAAGCGAAAAATCGTTAATAACGAAATTTGAAAAAATATATATAAAAAAACTAAATAAAGAAAATGAAAAATAAAAATCAGAATAAATAATTAAAAAAAACCCCAAAATCATTAATGTTGTAGCAAGTAATTCGAGGATGACGTGTCCTGGCTACAATATTTCCCTAGCTTTTGGGTTGAGCGAGGGGTGGAGGCTTCCCGTCAATGCTACCTCGGAGAGCTGACCTTCTATTGGTCAACGTTTGTTGGTGGCTGTTTTTGTCGTGTTAGCAGACTTATGAGTGCTACGGTACCTCCTAATCTGACTTTTCTCTCGTTCCAAGGGAATGTGTTCCGTGGAAACAAATTTACCTTTCGGTATTGGGTTCTTGACCTTGATGGTTCTGAGTTTGGGAATGGTGGGAGTGTTGTACTCCAGAGCTTGTGACTTGCTAGGAGCTTCACTGCCAGTCACCTTAGACTTACCTGCATGCAAGGCTTTCAAGCGTGCATTCTCCGCTTGTAGAGCGTCAAGTCTAGCCTTTAGCTTGTTCTGCTCGGAGAAACYTTCCCATATGTCATKCACTCCCTTGCTGATCTCGTCTTTGAGTACATCATGGGAAACATACCTACTATCCAAGTCGTGGAGCGACAAGTCGGTATTGTCCTCCAGCCCAACCTGGAAGGTGGAGCCTTGAGCTAGCTGGTTTTCCCCATTTGGGTTACTCTCCTTCTCGAAAGATGGAGGTGTGGTCATCCTTCGTCGTGTTTGGTCATCTCCTGAAGCCATTTCTGATTGCCTCCCCACAAACGACGCCAAATGTTGTAGCAAGTAATTTGGGGATGACATGTCCTGGCTACAATATTTCCCTAGCTTCTGGGTTGAGAGAGGGGTGGAGGCTTCCCGTCAATGCTACCTCGGAGAGCTGACCTTCTATTGGACAAATGTATGACTCCCGGCTATCTCTGATCTCCCGGTCAACGCTTGCTTGCTTCTTGCTCCTAGCACCTCAAAGGTGGCCCGACAACTGCACAAAGGAGAATAATCCTATTTGTATTATCTCCCCTCCGATGCTTAAATAAGCTAAGTACGGATTTAAGGAAGTAAAAGTGCTAGGATAGAGAGAGAAAGTAGTGAGAGATGCTCTTAAGTTGGATGGAAGTTGTATGCAATTAATGCTAAGAGAAGATAGGTGCCATAAATGTGATTTCTCGGGGTATTTATAGGCAATCCCTAAAAAAACAAGGCAACCCTTAGATGGGTGACACTTGTCATTCATTTGTGCTTCCTTGTGTTCCTTACTACCGTTTTGGTGTAGGAACGTCGGTTCTCCGTCCCGTTTCGGTCTGGATTAATCACATCAGTAGCGCTTGCCACGTGGATCGCTTTGACCCAATATTTGGAGGACATGTGGACAAGGATTTTCCGTGCCACATCATTTACCCCTCAAAGACCCTCTAAATCGTTGGATTTATAGGGTGTTTGATCTTGATCTCGCACTCTGTAGCTCCTCGTCCCATCGTTGACACTATGTCTATTCATATCAGGATGCCTCGCGTTTAGACTACTGCTACAAGAAGACCTGAGAACCAAATATGGGAAGACGAGGAGCCAAAACCGAATACTACTGGCCGCTTGCCTATGCGAGTGGAGGACTCCAGCCTTGACTCCGTAGACATAAGTGCGAGCATAGACGCTGCTTTATACGAGAGCAGCGATGAGGAAACTAATTTAAAATCCACTAAGATTAAGGGCGAGGAGGCAGAATATGAGCGAGACCCTTAGGCGTGGATCGCTAAGAATAAGCCTCCAGTGGAGGAATCTTCTGAGGACGAGGACAAGGACAAGGATAGTCCTCCCTCAACCATAGTGCGAAAGGCTTGGAGGGCCGCACTTTTGCAACTCTAGCACATCTACGCACCTCATATTGGCTTCGTCTCGCCTGAAGTCAAGGAGAGGTTCGTGATCCCTGGCTCCCTGTTGAGGGAACTACGATCACCCAGACCACAGAGAACACCTTCGCAGTTTATAAAGCGGTGGTGGACTTGGGTCTTCGCTTCCCTTTGTACCCCTTTATAATAAATTTGATGAAGGCCTATGGCATAGGCCTTGCACAGTTGACACCGTAGTCATGGTGTCATATCCTTGGATACATGCCCACCTGTAAGGTGAAGGGCTGGCCATGTATGACTGAGGTCTTCCTTCGCATGCATCTGATCTCCAAGAACAGTAGATGCCAAGCTAGTTGGTTCCAGCTTCAACAGAAGGAGAAGTACATGACCTCGCTGGACAAGCCAAATAAAGTGTACAACTGGAAGAATGATTTCTTCCTTGTGCACATCGCTAACACACCCCTCGCCAAGATCCTCTCCTCTTGGACCTCGCATCAAAATGCATACAAGGAGAGCGAGTTGGGTGCGAGGACTCCTAACATTGTACAGTAGCTGGTGTACTTTGAGACTACAGAGTAGACATATAGGGCCTTGAATCGCAAGACCAAGGCTCCCAAGAATTTGCTCCCTACCCTTGAGTGCTTCTACTATCAAGATTTTATGCGAGCCTTCGACCTCGTAGGTGGTCGCAGAGTAGAGCGAGAGCTGAGTGGTAGAATTTTTTACTTCCTTAATATTGTTTTTGTTTGAACTTTATTCTAACCAAGTGTTCCTTCTCGCAGATTCTGCTCGTGCAAGACTCCCCAGACGCTTAAGTGGGACCATGTTGAGCGAAGACTTTCAAGCTTTCTCAGTCGCATGGCGGCTAAAGACCCTTACTGAGAGGAATGTCATTCATCGGGTAAGTTCCTCCTCTCGCATTTTACTTCTCGCGCTTCGCATGAAAAGTTTTCTCGAATGCGAAGGCAATAGGCTCGTGTGTCGCATGATCATTTACTCAAATGCTAAGCACGAGTCAGTTTTTTCTGCTTGGCTTGTGATGTTTCTCACTTAGAATTTTTTCATGTTTGCAGAAGCTGGAGAAGCCTTCCGATATCCTCAAGACTGCAAGGCCCTCTGCCTCGAAGAAGGATAAGTCTTCCAAATCTGCTCCCAAGGAAGATGACAAGAAGAAAACTTCTCCTTACAAGGTGTTGAAGAAGACACCCACCTCGCGGGGCGAGGAGAAKGAGAAAATAAAACCTTCCTCYCGGGGCAAGGAGAAGYAGAAAATAAAACCCTCCTCGCGAAGTGAGGAGAAAAGAAAATCCAAACACTCCTCACGTAGCGGGGAGAAGAAAACAGACCATAAATCACCCTCTRAATCAGCYGGGAAGTCCACTGCACCCCGGGAGCCTGCGAAGCCTGGGGTGAAAATAAACGAGCCCTCCYAGGGCCAGAAGAGGAAGACTGCCGAGGTAATCGGCAAAGGCAAGATGGTCGAAGTGGCTGTTGACAAGCCCAAATGCCCAAAGCCAACTCTTCCAGAGCCAAAGAGGGACACCTCGCAGTTAGCTCAGGTTGGCAAGAAGAGACTTCCCTCGCATTCTCTGTTTGAGCCATCGGCGAAGATACACCAAAAATCATGTACCTCTTGCTTACATCGCAGTTCCATTCTGGGTCCAAATGCTAATCCCACTGAGGTTCACATCTTCAACAAGTATGGACTAGATCTTGCTTTGTTTAGGCCGCGAACCCCTAGTGGGTCGCAGTCTTTGAAGGTGACGTATGAAAGGAGATCAAAGACTTCGCATGATTCTCCTCTTTCATGGCCTCGCCATCCTGATCCACCTGGTTGGTCTGACTTCGATATCGTTCCATATGTGTCAGTTGCTGCGAACGGTGATTCTCCAATCTCCGAGCAGACTTTTGTAGACATGTCTGCGATGGGCGAGGTCACCAAGGTCCAAGACAAACCTCCTTCTCCAGTTCCCACTACAAAAGAGCTGGAGGAGCTTCGCAAGCGGGCTGAAGCCCTCAAATTCTTTCCTCTTGAATTCACTTATGTGGAAGGCCTCGACCAAATCAACTTCAAGAGATGCTGCCAATCAAAGTGAGCCACTAATTTCCTTCCTTCTTATAAGTCCAGAGCCCACTACTACATTAAAAAGAAAATCGAAAGCCAAATCAAACAATGAAGTTATGCAAACACTTTCATGCATAACAATTTAGAAAAGCATAGTTAATTGCAACTTTTTTATATGCAAACTTTATTGCAACAGTTTTGGATCAAATGCACACTTATGTGCAACGTTTTAATTAACTATTGCATATATACTTTTATGCCCATTTTTTAATCAATCAAGTTATTTTTACCGTTGCATTAGGTCTCAGTCTGTAAATTTGAAGGGATTCTAATGAACACTTCGAAATGAACAAATGGTAAGAAAAGGAATCTAATGCAACACTTAGAAAATTAACAACATGTAAAAGGGAGTCTAATGAACACTTACTGAAATTTTCATTGGGCCGCCATATTCCCTCCATTTTTTCAGTAAAATTTACCCTTGAACAAACTCCAACAAAGCTAAAAATGGATTGTTCGCTTTCCATCAAAAACCACAAAAGTTGAAACTCCATGTCTAAAATTATCTTCATTCATCTCCTTCTCAATCATACTGATACTTTTCTCAATCCTTCTCCTTCTCCTTCTCACTATTTTGTATTTTTGCCCAAATTTCTGAAATTTTTTCATTAGTTTGACTTCTCATATTTCACCATTTTTGTTCATCTCATAGAAACTCCAAAATCTCACTTCGCCATTTTCATTTCCGTTCACCTTTATTGCATAATTTCACTCAACACCTGAATTTTCGATCAAAATTATGTTTTTTTTCCTTACGAAGTACTTCAGCATCCGACGTTCAATCGTAAGAGGTTAGCATATACTACTGCTCTATTTTGTTTCAATTGCGAAGTATTATATGTTTTTTTCTCGTTCTCAATTTTACGCTAATTCGTTCGTATTGTGGTACTTGATGACTTCCAATTAGGGTTTATTTGATCTCAAATTCTCTCCTTACAATTTACAAATTGCACTCGTGTCTTACTTTAGTCGGGTATTTTCATTCTTATATATCTAAAAATGGATTGCTCGCTTTCCTGTAATTCCCCCCCAAAAAGGTTTTGTTTTGTTTTTTTTACCTTCGTACAAATATTCGATTGAATTTTGTGTTTTGATGGACTGAAGTGTTGTTTTTGATCTTTGGCAGTGTGAAAATGGTGTCTGATGCAAGTAAGAAGAAGGCAGCTCAGAAGAAGGCGACGGTAGTTGCTAAGAGAGGAGGAAAAGCGCCAACTGCTACGTCTAAGGCGGCGACGATGTCAGCCGGAACTGCCGATAAATTAACTGTCAGAGTTTCCGACCTTATGATTTCTATTTGAAATTGTACTGGCGTTCTTTGTTCTCATCCTTTGTCCAGGGATGTTAGGGTAAGCTTTGCAAGATCCATTTTTTTTTTGCTGAATTTTGTTGTTTTTTATTGGTATGATTGTTTGATGACAATTTGAAGATCTATTTGGCATGTTTTTTTGTTTTAGTATGTGGAACATGTTGTCCCTGTTTGATATGCTTGTTTTGCGTGTTTTTGTGATTTGAGATTCTTTTGCTAATGTTTGATGTATTGGTATCACTGATGGTCTCGACTCTTGATGATTTTGACGTTTGATTGAACTTGAATGAAATAGATGATTTTTTTGAAGTTTTTTGTTAATTAGGTACAGAACACGGATTACTTTGTACTGGGTATGCCAAAGTGACTGAATTAGTTTTTGCATATGCTTTCAGAAATTGTGTTGAAGAGTATTACTTTGTATTTTCGATTCATATTAGGATGATGATGAATTATGTGAAGGAGTTACTATTGAATTATTACATTTGTAGTTTTGTGGAAAAGGAGGGTTATGTTGGATACTAACTCATTCATGCTTATATGTTGATGTTTAGTGTAAGCTAACTAATGCTTCAGTTGAAGTTTTAGAATCCAACAATGTCTGCAGAAGTATATAATTTCATGCTTATTGATATTTGTTTGAATATTCTTGATACTTCTTTCTTTCAAGTAACCATCTTGGAGCCRTGGAAACTAGCTTTCATGTCAGTATCCCATTTTTAAAGGTGTTTTTTTTGTTCCCAATACAATCTGATCCTTTTCCATCATTTCATACATGTCTTTAGAGTTCAATAATATGGTAACTTGGTTGATGCATCTCTTCTAGTTTTGTAGCCAGTGTTCGGCTGATACTTATGATTTAAAATGTGATTATGATATTATAGTTAGCTTGAACATGTTTAAGACCTCAAATGATGTTTAAACTTGTTAAGCTTCAGACATACAACTGACGTACTTGAGGGTTTTTTTTTCATGTGTGTATAGTGAGGTTAGCTTAAACCAATAAATGTGATTTCTTAATTCTGGGCATGTTTTATGTCTTTCTGATAGTAATAAGCCAATAATAGCCTATTAAGTAAGTGTGCACATCATCAATTCCTTTTTTATTTTTTAAATGAAAGTTCAAACAAAACAAAAGTTTAGTTCGTAATAAAAAAACGAGCGAAGCGCAATCTTCCGCTGAACCCTATATAAAACAACAAAACAAATGTTAGTTCATAATAAAAAACGAGCGAAATGAATCTTCCGCCTTGAATCGCCTATTACAAGGATAAGAAATCGTTATTATTGACAAAGAATAAAATGAAAATGAAAAAAAAGAATGAAACACAATGAAAAAACGTTAAAAACTTAATACAATCCTACATTCCATTCACATGAACAATGAATAGTGGTTTCGACATGTTTGTTAATTAATCGAAAACTCGTAAGTTATTAATTAATGAAAAAGAGTATGTTTAATGGCCGAGTAATCTCAAGAATAAAACCGTTGTTATTGCTTGTGAATCGAAACCAGAATCGAGCTTTGAACTCAAGAACGAATTGTTTAGTGTTTAGAAAGTGAGAGAGAATACGCAAAGTTAATACAAGAGAGAGAAGAGAATAACGTGTGTATGAAAATCGTGTTTCGAATGAGCAAGCAGCACGTAATTATACACGAGGGGAAAAACGAGGAAAAACCCTGCGTAATACGCAGGTGCGCCGCATATATACGCAGGTGCTGCGTATATACGCAAGGGCTGCGTATATAACGCAGGCCTCTGCGAATATACGCAAAGCCTCTGCGTATAAATTTTTTTCCAAACCTCGAAATAATTTTGATTTCTCCATTATTTCGTATTTCCCTTGATTCACGCACTAACACCCTTTGCCTCTCCAAAGCAAGATCGAAGTGTTCTAGAAGGTTCCACGTATTTCCGGAGTATTTTTGTTGTATTATGTATTTTTTTTTATTTTCTGCGTATAAAAACTTATAAAATCATAGAAAAATGTAGAAAAAATCAGAAAAGATAATCTAAAAATACGTAGCTCAGAAAAATGTGAAGAGTGTCATGAAAAGTAAAAATATATGAGATCACCAATAAAATTATTTTTAAAAATCCTAAAAAATAGAAAAGAAAACCTAAAGAAAATAGAAAAATTAAAATAAATAAAAAGAAAATGTTTTGCCCCTTTTATTGTCCTTTGGCTCAATAGTTCCGATATAACCTCACGTATTCACACTTGTGAGTTCAAAAGCATCTTTCTAAGTCGAAACAATCGCAGACGCGTATTTCATCACTATTACCTTTTGGGAGGACACTTTTAGGCTACAAAGCGCGCAATCAGTATATTGATGACTGACACCCACTGTAGTCTCAAGTTCAATCAATTCTTAGAATCTATAAACTTGGACTATTTCGCACAAGAAAGAGTTCTTGCCACTAAAGAATCTGTCGCACATAATATTGCTTACACTAAATTCTTGGAAAATAGTGTACCCATCATCAGGAAAACCCATGGACTACAGGGCAAGTTTACCTAACAGCTAGGAAGTGCAAGTCCGAATGCAAAAAATAAAAACAAGACAAACTGCTTAAAACATTTCATGGATGCAAGAAAGCTTCTATTAGATTTGAAAGTAGATACAAAGCTTCTTACAAAAAATAATTGTTGTCGAGCTTAGACTTTTAAATTGGGATACAACAAGAATACATTTCTAAGCTAGGCTGACAAAAGTTGAGGGGCAGGAGAAGTGATCTTCATCGAATCCGAACATCATCATCATCCATCGTTGCGTTTCAATGTCGACGTGCCACATCTTTGCTTTGCTCACGCCATCTTGCACATTGACAATCCTTCGCCTGCTTTCTTTGCATCCTCCTCCCGCCACTGCTCTGTTGCATGCGTCATCTCGGGAGTGGTCCTCGCCGTCTGAAGGAAGAATCAGAGGAGAACGCTGATCCGTTAATGCTCGCAGTCGTCGAGTAGAGTACTTGATGTCTTTCTCTTGGTTATATTGCTGAGGACATTGACTCTTGCCTGGTGTCTAGGCAATATTCTGGATGATGTTACAATTTCAATGTAGTTTAATCTCTTCTTCAAAGAAGCGAAAAGTTAGTCCTCTTGTAGGAGAGATAGCCATGCTGCCTCATTATAAGTTTCGCATTTCCTAAGCTAAGTTTTAGCCTTAACACTTGATTTTTTTGGTTTCTTCCAGCTCTGCGAGCTCTTCTTCTTGGCTACTCTCGGCGATGAAGCGAAGGTTGGCCAATTCATCTTGGACTTTACTTCAGCTTTCACTCTCGCCTCCTCTTCATGTTGCATTCCATCTAGTATAGCTCGTAGCAACTTCAATCTCAGCCATTTCACGATCGGCTTGTTGCATCTTTTTCCCTTCTCTCCTGCGATTCAGCCCACATGTTTGGCCAAGTAGTTATGATTTTGAAGAAGGGATTGTAGCCCTAAAACTTGCGATAAGGCTGCCTTGACCAGCATTTAGAGCTGTGGCCAAGAGTAATAGTAGCCTCTGCATCATCTACACTTAATGAAGTTGCTGCTGAGAGGTATTTAGGTTTTTGTACGATAGCTCGTTTTGTTTAGCCGTCGCGATTAGCTCGCAAGCCTTCGGCGACACATCCAGTTGCACATATCTGAAGAAAAACGTTGTGAAGCGATTCAAGTTAAATAAAAAAGGTGCGAGAGAGAATACTTAAACAGAAATTAAGTTGAAGTAATAAATACTTACAATCGGCGAGCCCACTCATTGCTCGAACACAAGATTCCAGCGCGTAGCAGTAGGGCGTCTGGTATCTCTTGCTCGCAAAGGCGGACCATATCCGACGTCCCACTATTTCTTCTTCTTGTCTGCACTAAATTTTGCGAAAGAAATTAGTGGTCGATCTATCTTACCTCCAACCACGTGTCATCCACCCAGCATATCGACAGAAGCAGAAACAACGAAGGCGTGTTTCTTCGCAACAAAACTGTCCAAGCCTGGACGAATTTATCACCAACCCTCAGCATGGGTGACCTTTTGGCCACTACTAATTAAAACTACTAATGGCAACACAAAAAATTTGCAAAAGGGTACCAAAATTGTTGCAAATACCATAGATGAACAGTTACTCAAGCGTTGCATTTGCTTGCCGTGCATTTGATCAAATGGCAATAGGTTTTTTTTTACCTGATTGCAAATCTTCGAAAAGTTTAAAAGTGTTTGCATTAGGTTGTTGATTACAACAACTTAGCAACCGTAATGCTACACCTTTAAACTTTCAAAGATTTGTTGCGATTAAGGCAATGCAATTCTCCTATTGGAGCAATGCAACAATTTGAAGCACATTTCAAAGTTGTTGCATTTGGGACTCAATGCAACATTATTTTCATAATTTAGGGTATCTAATGCCAACATTTTACAATGAGCTTGAATTTATTTTTATTGCTATACGTTAATATAACTAATAGGAATAATAATTAATTACTCTTAAACACTAACATTGAAAAGAAAGAATTCAAATCAGAAAAAATAATAATTAAGTAATAATATTATATTAAAACATGATCATGTCGGTCATATCTAGTTATAGCACTTCCCAGCTGCATACATTATTTTAAGATAGATTGAGATTGATCATAGCTTTGACTTTTATGAAATTTACAAATGATCGAAGAAACTTGCACCAAATCTATTATCAAATAACATTTGATATTGCAAAGAAGATACCTTATATATAGACTTACTACGAGTAAATATCACGTCATATATTGTGCATAAATATTATTAGATAATCTATCGAATTATCAAAGGTCTTCATTCTTCCTAAAGCAGATTATGCCAGCATGCTCCAATGCTCAAACCGCATTACTATTGTGTTCAATTGTTCCTATAACATTAGTAACAAAAAAAGATATTACAAGCCAAATGTTTTCAAACTGAGAATAAATGCAATTCAGAGTGGCACCTAAATTTTTTGTAGAACAACAAAATTATAAACTATTTCAGTTTAATAACAAGATTAAGCGCCAAATAATATTTTCTGGCCGCAAAAAATCTAGCAAAAACACATGCAAGACGTGCATGAAAATCAGTTTCAAGACAGGAAGAAGGCTAGAAAACAATAGCTAAACACCTCTAATACATAAGCAAAATTGCAACAAAAACACCTATAATGCAGCATATAGCTTTATACTCATATATAAAACAACACATAAGCAACACAAATGCAAAAAAAAAACAATCAATTTAAACCTGGCTACTCAAGTTCACAATGCAATCTGACATAAACACCTATGCAATTCAATGTCCTGATGAATAATCAACACATGGACCCTAATTAAACAACTAACACTTTATCATCTTTCGGTGATGAGCAAGGTTGTAATGATAAGAAGTACGTAGACATATATCTACAATCTTGAGCCCACTCTTTAGTCCAAAAACATCAACACAATAAGCAGAGTAAAGATCATCAATATAGCTTAATGAAACAGAAAAAAAAACACAAAAATTCATTCTTTAATGTCCAAATATATGATCATCAACATTGAAGGGGGATTCATAATCTGCAGATCGCAATACATGATAACAACGTACAAAATATAAATACATAACAAAGTACATAATCGGAACGGAAAATCATACTTTTACAGATGATGTCTCCAAATAAGCTGATGCAATAGAAAGATCCTCGCATTCTCAAGTATTGATTTAGCATACCAACAACTTACAAATAGATGAAGCTTCATGGGAACAGCTATATAAAGGACAAAAAGGATCAGTAAATCCAGAGTTTATACCTTTTAACACGATGACAACATTGTTGGATCCTCGAAACTGAGCAGTACTTCTATTTCCCTTACCACAGCATATTCCAAAGGATAATGTCTTCTAGAGGGTTCATATTATTCCGGATATGATGCAAGAACACCAGCTAAGAGGTTGATCTGCTCACCTAGACTCTGGTCTAAGTCCGCACAACTAACAAAAATAACAAGCGTGAACAATGCCTAACTTTCAAATAAGTTCATGAACACGAACATAAGCATACACAGAACAAGATACAAGATCGCCAACTATACATTCACAACATATGACTAAAGAGAGGAGAGCTATGTTATGATTTATGAGGAGATAGTGCATCTAAA
>SNQN01001899.1:1419-27435 GCA_008642245.1 Bassia scoparia
GGTTTCGAACTTCGCCGGATTTCCTATCGACCTTACGGCCATTGAAATGACTATAATCAAACAGTTTTGTATCCATAACTAAGCATACATGCCTCTACTGAGCGTTTCGACTTTTTCTCGTTTTGTTCACGAGCTCAAAGATCCCTCCGTAATGGGCCATTTGGCCCCCAAACTTCTCTGGACCTGTCATTATCGTATATGAAAACCATGGTAAAAGATTTTCGCAATTTTTCAGAAATTGTCCGGAGACCTGCTTTCGATGATGTTTATAACATCCACGTTTTTCGCCAAGAAACTGACCATCTCGGCGACAGGCTTCGAATTTGTCCCGATTTCCTCGTTACGCCTTCCGCATCAGAGAAAATGATTTCCAACAGTTTTTGCCCAAATAACTAGCTGCTTCTTCGACGTGTGACTGTTCTCGTTTTTTTATCGTTAGATGCCTCAAATAGTCGCCCCGTATGGACTCATCTTGCCCAAAATCTTCTCTGAACATCGATATGTACATAATGACCATTGGTAAACAATTTCGAACAATTTTTCCGAAAATGGTCGGAGACCTCATTTCGTGATATAACCCACGTTTTTCTGCTCAAGAAACGACATCTCGGCGACCAGGCTCGAACTTGTCCGGAATTTGTCACGCCTTTCACGGCAGTGAGACAATGACTATTCCAACAGTTTTGTACCCAAATATGAAGCATTACTGACCTCCAGCGAAGTTTTCGACATTTTCTCGTTCTTTCGTTTTAACGGTCAAAAGTACCCCGTATGGGAACTCATTTGGGCCCATTAATTTCTTGGCCATCATATTACGATATGAACCCATGGGTTCAAACAGTTTCGGCAGTTTTTTACCGGAAATCGTCGGTAGACCTCATTGTTAGTGATTATACCACGTTTTTCGTCAAAAGAATGACATCTCGCGCCTGGCTCGAATTGGGATATTTCTTTTCATGCCTATGGCATGGAATGAGCATATTCCAATAGTTTTTGTCCCAATACAAGCTACTGCTTCCTATCGAGCGTTTCGACATTTTCTGTTTTTCTTAACGGCTCAAAAGTCCCCGTATGGGCTCATTTGGCCCCAAATCTTCATTCGGACCATCATATTATCATATGAACCCATGGTAATAAATTTCGCAATTTTTCCGAAAATTTTCGTAGACCTTCATGTGATGTATTAAATCACGTTTTTCCGGCAAAAAGTGAATCTCGGACCGACGTCTCGAATTGCACCGTATTTCGTCACGCCTTAGGACATGAAAAATGACTATTCCAACAGTTTGTACCCAAATACTAAGCATATCTCCTACGACGTTTCCGATTTTTCGTTTTTTGTCTACGGTCAAAAGTCCCCGTATGAGCTCATTTGGCCCCAAATTTCTCTGGACCCATCATTATCTATATTGAACATAGTAAATTTCGGCAATTTTTCCGAAAATGTCGGAGACCTCATTTCGTGATGTTAACCACTGTTTTTCTCGGCCAAGAAAACGAATCTCGGCGCCGTTAATTGCCGGAATTTCCTGTCACGCCCTTCACGCATGAAAATGACTTATTCAATTTTTGCCCAAATATCTAAGCTTACTGCTCTACGACGTTCTACGATTTTCTCGTTTTTCTTAACGGCTCAAAAGTCCCCCGTATGAGACTCATTTGGCCCCAACTTCCTCGACCATCTATTATCTTATGACCCTGTAAAATTTCGAATTTTCCGAAAATTGTCGGAACTCTTTGTGATGATAACCCACGTTTTCGGCAAAAACGTATCTCGGCGACGCTCGAACTTGTCCAATTTGTCAGCCTTCACGGCATGAGAAATGACTATTTCCAAATTTGTCCCAAATATAAGCATACTCCTCCTACGACGTTTCGACTTTTCTCATTGTTCTTAAACGGTCAAAAGTCCCCGTTATGGGCTCATTTGGCCCCAAATCTTCTCGGACCATCTTTATCTATGAACCCGTGGTTAAAAATATCGGCAATTTTTCCGAAAATTGTCTCGGGAACTCTTTCTGATGTATAACCACGTTTTTCGCCAAAGAACGACCTTCGCGACCTGTCGAATTTGCGATTTCTTCACTTCACTGGCATGAGAAATGATATTCCAACAGTTTGTCCAAAACTAAGCATACTCTCTACGACGTTTCGACATTTTTCTTTTTCTTAAGTGGCTCAAAAGTCCCCGTTATGCTCATTATGCCCCAAATCTTCCTGGCCATCTATTATGTATGAACCATGTAAAAATCGGTAATTTTTCTCGAAAATTGTCGGAGACCTCTATTTCGAGATTATAACCCACGTTTCGGCAAGAACATCTCGGCGACCGGCTCAATTGTCAAATTCGTCACGCCTTCAGCAGAGAAGACTATTCCAACATTTTGTGCCCACAATACTAAGCATACTCGCCCTACAACGTTCGACTTTTCTCGTTTTTCTTTAAGGCTCAAAAGTCCCCCGATATGGGACTCATTTGGCCCCCAATCTTTCTCACCCATTATTATCTATGACCTGGTAAAAATTTCGGCAATTTTTCGAAAATGTCGGAAGACCTCATTTCTATGTATAACCCACGTTTTTCGGAAGAAAGACTATCTCGGCGACCCGGTTTTCGAATTCCGAATTTCTACCGCCTTCACCCTTGAGAAATGACTATTCCAACAGTTTTGTGCCAAATACTAAGCATACTGCTCCTACGAGCTTTCGACGTTTTCTTTTTTTTTAACTGGCTCAAAATCCCCGTATGGGCTCATTTGGCCCCAAATTTCCTCGGACCCATCTTTATCGTATGACCATGTAAAATTTCGCATTTTTTCCGAAAATTGTCGAAGACTCATTTCGTATGTATAACCACGTTTTTCGCAAGAACGACATCTCGCGACCCTCAATTCCCGGAATTTCCTATCCGCCTTCACGCCTGATGAGAAATGATATCAACAGTTTTTGCCAATATAAGCATTACCGCTCCTATACGAGCGTTTCGACTTTCTTCTTTTTTTTCTTAACGGCTCAAAAGTCCCCGTATGGGCTCATTTGGCCCCCAATCTCTCGGACCATTAATTATATATGACCCGTGGTAAAAATTCTGGCAATTTTTCAAAATTGTCGGAGACTCAGTTCTGAACCTCATATCAGGTTATTGCCATAAACCCCCGCCCCCCCCGCCGCCCCTTCAACCATGGGCCTTTTTTAAATCCTCCAGCGGGGCCCTTACACAAAACCTAACATTAAACCTCCCCACTTCCCGGGCGGAACATCTCGGCGAACCGGCTCGAATTCCCGGAATTTCCTCACGCCTTTCGGCCATGAGAAACTGACTTCAAACTTTTGTGCCCAAATACATAAGCCATACTGCTCCTTATGAGCGTTTCGACTTTCTCGTTTTTTTTAAACGGCTCAAAAGTCCCCGTATGGACTCATTGCCCCAAATCTTCCTCGGACCCATCTATACATATCGTAAGCCCATGTAAAATTTCGCAATTTTTCGAAATGTCCAGACATCATTTCGGTGATGTATAACACGTTTTTCGCCGAGAAACGAACATCTCGCGACCCGCGAAATTTGTCCGAATTCCGTACCCTTCACGACCATTGAAATGACTATTCCACAGTTTTGTACCAAATACTAAGCATACTGCCTCTACGAGCGTTCAACGTTTTCTCTTTTTTCTTTAACGTGCAAAAGCTCCCCGTATGAGGCTCATTTGGCTCCAAATCTATCCTGACCAATCGTATAATGTATGACCCGGGTAAAAATTTCGACAATTTTCCGAAAATTGTCCGAGACCCATTTCGTGATGATACCCACGTTTTTCGGCCAAGAACGACATCTCGGCGGACCGCTGAACTTGTCCGAATTTCCGTCAGCCTTCACGCCATGGAGAAATGACTATTCCAACAGTTTTGTGCCCAAATATAAGCGTACTGCCTCCTACGAGCGTTTCGACGTTTTCTCGTTTTTTCTTTACGGCTCAAAAGTCCCCGTATGGACTCATTGGCCCCCAAATCTTCCTCAACCCATCATTATCGTATGAACCTGGTAAAATTTTAGCAATTTTTCGAAATTGTCGGAGACACTCTTCGGTTGGATGCAAACCCGTTTTCGCCGAGAAACAATCTCGCGACCGGCTCGAATTGCCGGAATTTCCGTCACGCCTTCACGGCCATGAGAATGACTATTCAACAGTTTGCTGCCAAATACAAGCATACTGCCTCCTACGAGCGTTTCACGTTTTCTTTTTTTCTTACGGGCTAAAAGTCCCCCGTATGGGCTCATTGGCTCCCAAATCTCCTCGGAACCATCGTATTATCGTATGAACCAGGGTAAAAATTCGGATTTTTCCGAAAATTGTCCGGAGACTCATTATCGGTGATGTATAACCCACGTTTTTCGGCCAAGAACGACTTCAGCGACTGGTTCGAACTTGCTCCGGAATTTCTCCACACCTTCAGTCCATGAGAAATAGGTATCCAACAGTTTTGTGCCAAATACTAAGCATACTGCCTCCTAGACGTTCGACGTTTTCTCGTTTTTTCTTAACGGGCTCAAAAGTCCCCGTAGTGGCTCATTTGGCCCAAATCTTCTCGGACCCATCATTTCATATGAACCCATGGTAAAATTTCGGCAATTTTTCCGAAAATGTCCGAGACCTCATTTCGGTGATGTATACCACAGTTTTTCGGCCAAGAACTGACACTCGCGACCGCGTTCGAATTGCCGGAATTCCGTCACGCCTTCACGACATGAGAAATGACTTTCAACAGTTTTGTCCAAAACTAGCATACTGCCTCCTACGAGCGTTTCAACGTTTTCTCGTTTTTTTTTTACGGCTCAAAGTCCCGTATGGCTCATTTGGCCCCAAATCTTCCTCGGACCCATCTATTATCGTATGACCATGGTAAAAATTTCGGCAATTTTTCCGAAATTGTCCGGAGACCTCATTCGGTGATGTTTTAACCCACGTTTTCGGCCAAAAAACGACATCTCGCGGACCCGGCTGAATTGCCGGAATTTCGTCACGCCTTCACGACCATGAGATACTACTTTCCACAGTTTTGTGCCCAAATACTAAGCGTACTGCTCTACGAGCGTTTCGACGTTTTCTCGTTTTTTCTTTAACGGACTCAAAAGTCCCCGTATGCTCAGTTGGCCCCAAATCTTCCTCGAAACCATCGTATTTCGTATTGAACCCATGGTAAAAATTTGACAATTTTCCGAAAATTGTCCGGAGACCCTCTTCGGTGATGCTAACCCACTTTTCGGCCAAGAAACGATATCTCGGCGGACCACGGCTCGAACTTGCCGGAATTTCCGTCACGCTTCAGGCCATGAGAAAGACTATTCCAACAGTTTTGTGCCCAATACTAAGCATACTGCCTCCTACGAGCGTTTCGACGTTTCTCATTTTTTCTGTTAACGGCTCAAAAGTCTCCCCGTATGGGCTCATTTGCCCCAAATCTTCCTCGGACCATCGTATTATCGTAATGAACCAGGGTTAAAAATTCGGATTTTTTCCGAAATTGTCGGAACCTCATTTCGTGATGTATAACCACGTTTTCGGCCAAAACACTCTCACACCTGGTCGACTTGTCCGGAATTCCTTCACGCCTTCCACGTCTGAGAAAGAGTATCTCCAACAGTTTTGTCCCAAATACTAAGCTACTTCCCTCTGAGCGGTTTCAACGTTTTCTCGTTTTTCCTTAACGGAGCTCAAAAGTCCCCCGTATGGCTCATTTGGCCCCAAAATCTTCCTGGACCATCTATTATCTATGACCCATGGTAAAAATTTCGGCATTTTTCGAAAATTTCGGAGACCTCATTTCGGTGAGTTAACCACGTTTTTCGGCCAAAAAACGACTCTCGCGACCCGGCTTGATTGCCCGGAATTTCCTGTCACGCCTTCACGACATAGAAATGACTATTCAACAGTTTTGTGCCCAAATACTAGCGTACTGACTCCTACGAGCGTTTCGACGTTTTCTCGTTTTTCTTTAACGGCTCAAAAGTCCCCCGTAATGGGCTCATTTGGCCCCAAATCTTCCTTGAAACCAATCGATTATCGTATATGAACCATTATGGTAAAAATTTGAACAATTTTCCGAAAATTGTCCGGAGACCTCGTTTCGGTGATGCATAACCACCTTTTTTCGGCAAGAAACGAAGTATCTCGGCACCAGGCTCGAACTTGCTCGGATTTCCGTACGCCTTCACGGCATGAGAAATGATATTCCAAAGTTTTTCCAAATACTAAGCATACTTGCCTCTACGAGCGTTTCGACGTTTTCTCTTTTTTCGTTAACGGGCTCAAAAGATCCGTATGGCTATTGCCCCAAATCTTCTGGACCATGTATTATCGTATGAACCCATGGGAAAATTCGGCATTTTTTCCGAAAATTTGTCGAACCTCATTTTCGTGATGTATATCCACGTCTTTTCGGCCAAGAAACGACTTCTCAGCGACCGGTCGAATTGCCGAATTTTCCTTCACGCCTTTCAGTCATGAGAAAGATGTATTCAACAGTTTTGTCCCAATACTAAGCTTCTGCCTCCTAGAGCGTTTCGACTTTCTCGTTTTTCGTTAACGGAGCTCAAAGTCCCCCGAGTGGCTCATTTGGCCCCCAAATCTTCCTCGGAACCTCATATTATCATATAACCCATGTAAAAAATTTCGGCAATTTTTCTTCCAAATGTCCGTAGACCTCATTTCGTATGTATACCACGTTTTTCGCAGAAACGACTCTCAGCGACCGTTCGAATGCCCGGAATTTCGTCACGCCTTCACGACATGAGAAATGACTATTCCAACATTTTGTACCCAAATACTAGCATACTGCCTCCTACGCGTTTCAAGTTTCTCGTTTTTTCGTTAACGGCTCAAAAGTCCCCCGTATGGGTCTTTGGCCCAAATCTTCCTGGACCCATCAGTATATATCATTATGAACCCATGGTAAATTTCGGCATTTTTCCGAAATTGTCGGAGACCTCATTTCGTGATTTTAACCCACGTTTTTCGGCAAAGAAACGAATCTCGGCGGACGCTGAATCTTGTCCGGAATTTCGTCACCCTTCACGCCATGAGAGATGACTATTCACAGTTTGTGCCCAAATACTAAGCTACTGCCTCCTAGAGCGTTCGACGTTTTCTCGTTTTTTCTTAACGAGCTCAAAATCCCCGTATGGGCTCATTTGGCCCCAAATCTTCCTCGAAACCATCGTTCTATTATGAACCCATGGTAAAATTGACAATTTTTCGAAAAAATTTGTCGAGGACCTCATTACGTGATGTATTAACCCACGTTTTTCGGCCAAGAAACGATATCTCGACGACCAGGCTCGAAATTGCCGGAATTTCCGTCACGCCTTCACGTCATGAAAATGACTATTCCAACATTTGTACCCAATACTAAGCATACTGCCTCCTACGACGTTTCGACGTTTTCTCATTTTTCGTTAACGGGCTCAAAATCCCCGATGGGTATTTGGCCCCAACTTTCCTGCCATCGTTTATCGTATGAACCAGGTAAAAATTCGGCATTTTTCTCCGAAAATTGTCCGGAGACCTCATTTCGTGATGTATAACCCACGTTTTATCGGCCAAAAACGACTTCTCAGCGACTGGTTCGAATTGCCCGTTCCATTCTGCCTTCACGCCATGAGAAATGAGTATTCCAACAGTTTTGTGCCCAATACTAAGCATTGCCTCCTGAGCGTTTCGACGTTTCTCGTTTTTCTCTTAACGGGGCTCAAAAGTCCCCCGTATGGGCTCATTTGGCCCCAAACTCTTCTGAACCAATTTATTTATCGTATGAACATGGTAAAATTTCGGCAATTTTTCCAAATTGTCCGGGAGCCTATTTCGGTGATGTATAACCACGTTTTTCGGCCAAAGAAACGACATCTCGGCGAACCGCTTCGAACTTGTCCCGGAATTTCGTCACGCCTTCACGGACATGAGAAATGACTATTCCACAGTTTTGTGCCCAAATACTACAATACTTCCTCTACGAGCGTTTCGACTTTTCTCGTTTTTTCTTTAGGGGCTCAAAGTCGCCCGTATGGCTCATTTGGCCCAAATTTCCTTGGACCCATCATATTATCAGTATGAACCATGGTAAAATTCGGTAATTTTTCGAAATTGTCGAGGACCTCATTTCGGTATGTTAATCCACGTTTTTTTCGGCAAGACGACATCTCGCGACCCGGTCGAACATGCCTGAAATTCCTTCAGCCTTCTTACGCATGAGAAAGACTATTCCAAAGTTTTGTGCCCAATACTAAGCATACTGCCTCCTACGAGTCGTTTCGACGTTTTTCATTTTCGTTAACAGGCTCAAAAGTCCCCCGTATGGGCTCATTTGGCCCCAAATCGTTCTCGGACCATCGATTATCGTATGAACCTGGTAAAAATTTCGGCAATTTTTCCGAAAATTGTCCGGAGACCTCAATTTTGTGTTTACCACGTTTTTTCGGCAGAAACGACATCTCGCGACCCAGCTTGAACTTGCCCGGAATTTCCTCACGCCTTCACGACATGAGAAATGACTATTCCAACAGTTTTGTGCCACAATACTTAAGCTACTTCCTCTACGAGCGTTCGACGTTTTCTCATTTTTTCGTTAACGAGCTCAAAAGTCCCCGTATGGGGCTAATTTGGCCCAAATCTTCCTCGAACCTCGTATTATCGTATGAACCCATGGTAAAAATTTCGGCAATTTTTCCGAAAATTGTCCGGAAGACCTCGTTTCGGTGATGTATAACCATGTTTTCGGCCAAGAAACGATATCTCGGCGACCTGGCTCGAACTTGACCGGAATTCCGTCACGCCTTCACGGGCCATGAGAAATGACTATTCCAACAGTTTTTGTCCAATACAGCATACTGCCTCCTACGAGCGTTTCGAACGTTTTCTCATTTGTTGTTAACGGGACAAAAGTCCCCGTATGGGCTCATTTGGCCCAAATCTTCAGCGGACCCATCATATTCGTATGAAACCCATGGTAAAAATTTCTGGCTATTTTTCCGAAAATTGTCCGAGACCTCATTTCGGTGATGTAATATAACCACGTTTTTTCGGCAGGAAACGACATCTCAGTTGACCCGGTTCGAACTTGCCCGGAATTTCCTTCACGCCTTCACGGCCATTAGAAATGACTATTGAAAACAGTTTTGCCCAAAATAATAAGCATACTGCCTCCTACGAGCGTTTCGACGTTTTCTCGTTTTTCGTTAACAGCTTACAAAGTCCCCGTCATGGGCTCATTTTGGCCCCTAAATCTTCTTCGGACCCATCGTATTATCGTGGTTGAACCATTGGTAAAAAATTTGGCAATTTTCCGAAAATGTCCGGAGACCTCATTTCGGTGATGTATACCCACGTTTTTCGGCCAAGAAACGACATTTCATCGCACCCCGGTTCAGAATATGCCCTGAATTTCTTCACGCTTCACGCCATGAAAATGATATTCAACAATTACGCTGTGCCCATACTAAGCATTACTGCCTCTACGAGCAGTTTCGACGTTTTTATCTTTTTCTCGTTAACGGTCAAAAGTCCCCCGTATGGGCCTCATTTGGCCCCCAAATCTTCCCCGGACCATCGTATATCGTATGAACCATGGTAAAATTTCGGCAATTTTTCGAAAATTGTCCGGAGACCTCATTTCGGTGATGTATAACCCACGTTTTTCGGCCAAGAAACACATCTGCGAACGGCTCGAACTTGCCCGAATTTCCGTCACGCCTTCACGGCCATGAGAAATGAACTATCAACAGTTTTGTGCCCAAATACTAAGATACTTCTCTACGAGCGTTTCGACGTTTTCTCGTTTTTTCGTTAACGGGCTCAAAAGTCCACCGTATGTGGCTCATTTGGCCCCAAATCTCTTCCATTGGACCATCGTATTATCGTATGAACCCTATGGTAAAATTTCGGTAATTTTTTCCGAAATTGTCCGGAGACCTCATTTCCGGTGATGTATAACCCACGTTTTTCGCCAAGAACGACATTTATCGCCCGGTCGAAACTTGCCCGAATTTCCTTCACGCTTCACGCTTTCATTCCGGCGATGAGAATGACTATTCAACAGTTTTGTTGCCAAATACTAAGCAACTGCTCCTACGTGCGTTTCGACGTTTTCTATTTGTTGTTAACGGGCTCAAAAGTCCCCGTATGGGCTCATTTGGCCCAATTCTTCCTCGGACCATCGTATTTCGTATGACCCATGGAAAATTTCGGCAATTTTTTCGAAAATTCCGGATACTCATTTCGGTGATGTATAACCAACGTTTCATCGCCAGAAACGACATCTCGGCGACCGCTCGAACTTGCTCGGAATTTCCCTTCACGCCTTCACGGCCATGAAAATGACTATTCCAAAGTTTTGTGCCCAATACTAAGCATACTGCCTCCTACGAGCGTTGCGACGTTTTCTCGTTATTCGTTAAGGGTCAAAAGTCCCCGTATGGGTCATTTGGCCTCCAAATCTTCTCGGACCATCATTTATCTATGAACCATGTAAAAATTTTCGGCAATTTTCCGAAATTGTCCGTGAGACCTCATTTCGGTGATGATATAACCCACGTTTTTCGGCCAAGAAACACATCTCGTACGACAGGCTCGAACTGCCGGAATTTCCGTACGCCTTCACGGCCTGAGAAATGACTATTCCAACAGTTTGTGCCCAATACAAGCATACTTCCTCCTACGAGCGTTTCGACGTTTTCTCGTTTTTTTCGTTAACGGACTCAAAAGTCCCCCGTATGGGCTCATTTGGCCCCAAATCTTCCTTGGACCATACGTATTATCGTATGAACCATGGTAAAATTTCGGTAATTTTTCGAAATTGTCCGAGGACCTCATTTCGATGATGTATAACCCGTTTTTCGGCCAAGAACGACATCTCGGCGACCCGGCTCGAATGCCGGAATTTCCGTCACGCCTTAACAGTCATGAGAAATGACTATTTCAACAGTTTGTGCCCAAATACTAAGGCATACTGCTCCTACGAGCGTTTCGACGTTTTGTCATTTTTCGTTAACGGGCTCAAAAGTCCCGTATGGGCTCATTTGGCCCCAAATCTTCCTCGGACCATCGTATTTCGTATGAACCATGGTAAAAATTTCAGGGCAATTTTCAGAAAAATTGTCCAAAGACTCATTTTCGGTGATATGATTGGTCCACAGGAAGATTGGGGACAAACGAGTCCTATGATAATATGCATAATTAGTTGGTCAAGGAAGATTTGGGGACAAACGAAGTCCAACGGGGACTTTGCGTCCGTTAAGGAAAAAAAGAGAAAACATCGAACACTCGTAGGAGACAGTACGCTTGGTCTTTGGTTACAAAACTGCTGGAATAAGTCGTTTCCTCTCATGGACGCCGTGAAGGCGTGCATGACAGTTCCGGATAAATTCGAGCTGGGTTGCCGAGACGTCGTTTTTTGGCCGGTAAAACCTGTGGATTATTATACACCGAAATAAGGCCTCCGGGAAATTCTCGGGAAAAATTTTCTGAATGGTTTACATGGGTTCATATGATAATATGATGGGTCCAAGAAAGATAAGGCCAAACGAGTCCATCTATGGGGGAACTTTGAGTCCGTTAAAGAAAAAACGAGAAAACGTCGAAACACTCGTAGGAGGGGCAGTAACGCTCGAGTTTTCGGGACAAAACTGGATTCGAAATAGTGTTTTTTTCATGACCTGAAGGGCTTGAATAGAGTTCTGGAAAAATTCAGCGGGTGCCGAGACGTTGTTTTTGGCCGGAAAACATGGTTATACCATCACTGAATGAGGCCTCCGGACATTGTCGAAAAAATTGCCGATGGTTTCCATGGGTCAAATGATAAATATGATTGGTTCAAGGAAGATTTAAGGGACAACGAGTTCCAACGAGGGACTTTTTAGTTTGTTAAGAAAAAAACGAGAAAACCTCGAAACATCATATGAGGCAGTACGACTTTAGTATTTGGGTAAAACTGCATTGATAGTCATTTTTCATGACCGTGAATGCAAGCAGAAGTTCCGGCATATTCGAATCGGGTCACCGGGCCGTCATGTTTGGCCCGTCAAACAGTGGATTATACATCACTTAAATGAGGCCTCCGACAATAAGCAGAAAAACATTGCACGAAATGTTAACCCATGGGTTATATTGATAATATGAGGGCAAAGAAGATTTGGAGGGCAAACGAGTCCATTCGGGGATTGTGAGTCCGTTAAAGAAAATGAGAAACGTCGAAACACTCGTAGGAGGCAGTACCGGTTGGATATGGGACAAAACTGCTGGAAATAGTCGTTTTCATGACCGTGAATGTGTGAAGCAAGTTCGAACAAATTCAGGCCTTGTCCCGAGAACGTCGTTTTTGGCGAGAAAGTGGAATATACATCACTGAAAATGAGGGCTCCATACATTTCTCAGAAAAATTTGCAGAATTATTACCCAATGGGTTCATATGATAATATAGGGTCAAGGAAGATTTGGATGCAACGAGTCCATACGGACTGGATCTTTTGAGTCTGTAAGAAAAAAGAGAAATTGTCGAAACACTCGTAAACGGCAGTTACGCTTCGGTATTTGGCGTACAAACTCTGAAATAGTCGTTTTCATGACCGTGAAGGTTTGTGCGAAGTTGGAAAATTTCGAGGCCGGTGTCGCCGAGACTCGTTTTGTTGCCGGAAAACGTGGATTAACATCACTGAAATGAGGCTCGCAATTGTCGAAAAGATTGCTCTGAAGATGTTTATCATGGGGTTCATATGATTAATATGATTGGTCCAAGAAAGATTCTCAGGGCCAAACGAGTCCATACGAGGGACTTTTTTAGTCTGTTAAACAAAAACGAGAAAACTCGAAACACCGTATGAGGCAGTACGCTAGGTATTTGGGTACAAAACTGCTGGACATAGTCGTTTTTCATGACCGTGAATTGCACAGACAAGTTCCGGACATATTGAGTCGGGTCACCGAGCGTTCATGTTTCTGGCCGTAAAACGTTGGATTATACTCATGAAATGAGGCCCCGGGCCAATTACAGGAAAAATGCGAAATGTTCAACATGAGTTTACCTAATGATAAATGAAATGGTTTCCAAGAAGATTTGGAGGGTGCCAAACGATCCATTCACGGGACTTTTGAGTCCGTTTAAGAAAAAATGAGAACACGGTCGAACCTCGTAGGAGGCAGTTACGTTTGGTATATGGGACAAAACTCTGTGGTAATAAGTTGTTTTCTTGAACGTGAATTGCGTGATAGAAGTTTCGGAACAATATTCGAGCCTGTCACCGAGACTTCGTTTTTTGGGCGGAAACTCGTTTGGATCATACATCACGTGAAATGACAGGCAATACCGGACAGTTTGTCGAAAAAATATTGCCGAAATGTTTACCATGGGTTCATATGATATATGATGGTCCAGGAAGATTAAGGCCAACGAGTCCATAAGGACTTTTGATCTGTTTTAAAGAAAAAAAAGAGAAATTTCGAAACACATCTAGTGGAGGCAGTACGCTTGGTATTTGGGTAAAAACTACTGAATAGTTCGTTTTCTCATGACCGTGAAGTGTGTGAACAGATAGTCCGGACAATTCGAGGCGGTCGCGAGACGTCGTTTTTTGCCCGGAAAACGTGGATTATACATACTGAAATGAGGCTGCCGGACAATTGTCGGAAAAATGCCGAACATGTTTAACTATGGGTTATAATCGATAATATTGATTGGTCCAGGAAATTTAAGGGCAAATTAGAGTCCATTCGACGGGACTTTTTAGTCTGTTAAGAAAAAACAAGAAACCTCGGGAAACACTCGTATGAGGCAGTACGCTGGTATGGCGCTCTTATGGTGCAAAAACTGCTTGATATGTCGTTTTCATGACGTGAATGCAAGAACAGATTCCGGCCATATTTCGAGTCGGGTCACGTGCCGTCATGTTTTGGCCGTCGTAAAACGGGATTATACCATCACTGAAATTCGAGGCCTATCGAGACAATTTAGCAGAAAATTGCGAAATGTTTAACCATGTGTCATATGATAATATGATGGGTCCAAAGAATGATTTGGGGGCCAAACGAGTCCATTTTGGGGGATTTTGAGTTCCGTTAAAGAAAAATGAGAAAACGTCGAAACACGTAGGACGGCAGTACGCTTGGTATAGGGTCAAAACTGCTGGATAGTCGTTTTTCATGATCGTGATGTGTGACAGAGTTTCCTAAAAATTCGCAGCCTTGTCACCGAGACGTCGGTTTTTGGGCCGGAAAACGTGGATTATACATCACTGAAATGAGGCCTCCGTACCCATTTTTCAAAAAAATTGCAGAATGTTTACCATGGGTGATATGATAATATGATGGTCCAAGGATAGGATTTGATGCCAAAGAGTCCATACGGGGACTTTTTGAGCTGTTAAAGAAAAAAAACGACGAAAAGTCGAAACACTCGTAGGAGGCAGTCGCTTGGTATTGGGGTGCAAACTATGGAATATCGTTTTCATTGACCTGAAGGTGTGACAGAAGTTCCGGACAAATTCGAGCCGCGGGTACGCCGAGACGTCGTTTTTTTGCCGGAAAACGTTGATTATACAATCAACTGAAATGAGGCCTCCGGACATTGTGGAAAATTGCTTGAAATGTTTACATGGTTCATATGATAATATGATTGGTCCAAGAAAGATTTAAGGGCCAAACGAGTCCATATGGGGACTTTTTAGTCTGTTAAACAAAAAACCGGAGAAACCTTAGAACGAACTCGTATGAGGCAGTACGCTTGGCTATTTGGGTACAAATGCTGGAATAGTCATCTTTCATGACGTCGAATCAAGACAGAAGTTCCGGACATTTCGAGTCGGAGTCACCGAGCCAGTCATGTTTGTGCTGTTAAACGTGATTTTAATCAATGAAATGAGGCTCCGACCAATTAGCACGAAAATTTTGAAATGTTAACCATGTGATTCATATGATCAATATGATTGGTTCCAAAGAAGATTTGGGGGCCAAACGAGGTCATTGGGGGACTTTGTGTCCTGTTAAAGAAAAAATGAGGAGAAAACGTCGAAACACTCGTAGGAGGCAGTACGCTTGGTATATGGGAACAAAACTGCTGGAATAGTTGTTTGCATGACCGTGAATGCGTGACAGAAGTTCCGGACAAATTCGAGCCTTGTCACCGAGACGTCGTTTTTGGGCCGGAAAACGTGGATCATACATCACTGAAATGAGGTCTCCGMAKATTTTTCAGAAAAATTGCCGAAATGTTTACCATGGGTTCATAAGATAATATGATGGGTCCAAGGAAGATTTGGATGCCAAACGAGTCCATACGGTGGACTTTTGAGTCTGTTAAAGAAAAAACGAGAAAATTTCGAAACACTCGTAGGAGGCAGTACGCTTGGTATTTGGGTACAAAACTGCTGAAATAGTCGTTTCTCAAGACCGTGAAGGTGTGACAGAAGTTCCGGACAAATTCGAGCCCGGTTGCCGAGACGTCGTTTTTTGGCCGGAAAACGTGGATTATACATCACTGAAATGAGGCCTCCGGACAATTGTCGGAAAAATTGCCGAAATGTTTACCATGGGTTCATATGATAATATGATTGGTCCAAGGAAGATTTGGGGGCCAAACGAGTCCATACGGGGGACTTTTGAGTCCGTTAAAGAAAAAGCGAGAAAACGTCGAAACGCTCGTAGGAGGCAGTACGCATGGTATTTGGGTACAAAACTGCTCGAATAGTCGTTTTTTCATGACCGTGAAGGCGTGACAGGAGTTCTGGACAAATTCGAGCCGGGTCGCGAGACGCCATTTTTTGGCCGAAAAACGTGGATTATACTTCACTGTAATGAGGCCTCCGGACCATTTTCGGAAAAATTACCGAAATGTTTACCATGGGTTCATGTGATAATATGATGGGACCAAGGAAGATTTGGGGGCCAAACGAGTTCATACGGGGGACTTTTGAGTCCGTTAAAGAAAAACGAGAAAACGTCGAAACACTCGTAGGAGGCAGTACGCTTGGTATTTGGGTAAAAATTTGCTGGAATAGTCGTTTTTCATGACCGTGAAGGCGTGATAGAAGTTCCGGACAAATTCGAGCCGGGTCACTGAGACGTCGTTTTTTGGCCGAAAAAAGTGGATTATACATCACCGAAATTAGGTCTCCGAACAATTTTCGGAAAAACTTCCGAAATTTTTACCACGGGCTCATACGATAATATGATGGGTTTGAGGAAGATTTGGGAGCCAAATGAGTCCATACGGGGGATTTTTGACCCCCTTAAAGAAAAAACGAGAAAACGACGAAACGCTCGTAGGAGGCAGTATGCTTAGTATTTGGGCACAAAACTTTTGGTATAGTCATTTCTCATGGCCTTGAAGGCGTGACGGAAATTCCGGACAAATTTGAGCTGTGTTGCCGATATGTCATTTCTCGATCGAAAAACGTGGGTTATGCATCACCGAAATGAGGTCTCCGGACAATTTTCGGAAAAATTTCCAAAATTTTTACCACGGGCTCATACGATAATATGATGGGTTTGAGGAAGATTTGGGAGCCAAATGAGTCCATACTGGGGTGTTTTGAGCCCGTTAAAGGAAAAACGAGAAAACGACGAAACGCTCGTAGGAGGCTGTATGCTTAGTATTTGGGCACAAAACTGTTGGTATAGTTATTTCTCATGACCTTGAAGGCGTGATGGAAATTCCGGACAAATTTGAGCCCTGTTGCCGATATGTCAATTCTCGGCCGAAAAACGTGGGTTATACATCACCGAAATGAGGTGTCCGGACAATTTTCGGAAAAATTGCCGAAATTTTTACCACGGGCTCATTCGATAATATGATGGTTCCGAGGAAGATTTAGGGGGGCAAATGACTCCATACAGGGGACTTTTGAGCCAGTGAAAGAAAAAACAAGAAAACTTTGAAACACTCGTAGGAGGCAATATGCTTAGTATTTGGGCACAAAACTGTTGGAATAGTCATTTCTCATGGCCGTAAAGGTGTGACGGAAATTCATGACAAATTTGGGTCGGGTCGCAGAGATGTTGTTTCTCGGTCGAAAACGTGGGTTATGCATCACCGAAATGATGTCTCCGGACGATTATCGAAAAAATTGCCGAAATTTTTACCATGGGCTCATACGATAATTTGATGGGTCCGTGGATGATTTGTAGGCCAAATGAGTCCATACGGGGGACTTTTTATCCCGTTAAAGAAAAAACGAGAAAACGTCGAAATGCTCTTAGGAGGCAGTATGCTTAGTATTTGGGCACAAAACTGTTGGAATAGTGATTTCTCATGGCCGTGAAGGTGTGACGGYAATTCTGGACAAATTCGAGCAAGGTCGCCGAGATTTCGTTCTTCGGCCGAAAAACGTGGGTTATACATCACTGATATGAGGTCTCCGGACAATTTTCGGAAAAATTGTCAAAATTTTTACCACGAGCTCATACTATAATATGATGAGTCCGAGGATGATTTGGGAGCCAAATGAGTCCATACATGGGACTTTTAAGCCCGTTAAAGAGAAAAGAGAAAACGTCGAAACGCTCGTAAGAGGCAGTATGCTTAGTATTTGGGTACAAAGCTGTTGGAATAGTCATTTCTCATGGTCGTGAAGGCGTGACGGAAATTCCGGACAAATTCGATCCGGGTCGCCGAGATGTCGTTTCACGGCCAAAAAACGCGGGTTATACATCACCGAAATGATGTCTCCAGACAATTTTCTGAAAAAATGTTAAAATTTTTACCACGGGCTCATACGATAATATGTAGGGTTCGAGGAAGATTTGGAGGCCAAATGAGTCCATACGGGGGACTTTTGAGGCCGTTAAAGAAAAAACGAGAAAAGGTCGAAACGCTCATTGGAGGCAGTATGCTTATTATTTGGGCACAAAACTGTTGGAATAGTCATTTTTCAAGGCCCTGAAGGTGCGATGGAAATTCCAGAAAAATTCGAGCCGGGTCGCCGAGATGTCGTTTCTCGGCCGAAAAACGTGGGTTATACATCACCGAAATGAGGTCTTCGGACAATTTTCGGAAAAATTTCCGAAATTTTTACCACGGGCTCATACGATAATATGATTGGTCCCAGAAAGATTTGGGGGCCAAATGACTCCATACGGGGGACTTTTGAGCCCGTTAAAAAAAAAAACGAGAAAACGTCGAAACGCTCGTAGAAGGCAGTATGCTTAGTATTTCGGCACACAACTGTTGGAATAGTCATTTCACATGGTCGTGAAGGCGTGACGTAAATTAGTGACAAATTCGAGCTGGGTCGCCGAGATGTCGTTTCTCGGCTGAAAAACGTGGGTTAAACATTAACGAAATGAGTTCTTCGGACAATTTTCGAAAAAATAGCAGAAATTTTTACAACTGCCTCATACGATAATAGATGGGTCCGAGGAAGATTTGGGGGCCAAATGAGTCCATTCGGAGGGACTTTTGAGCCAGTTAAAGAAAAAACGAGAAAACATCGAAACACTCGTAAGAGGCAGTATGCTTAGTATTTGGGCACAAAACTGTTGGAATAGTCCTTTCTCATAGCGGTGAAGGCGTGACGGAAATTCTGGATAAATTTGAGCCGGGTCGCCGAGATGTCACTTTTTGGCCGAAAAAACGTGGATTATAATAACTGAAATGAGGTCTCTCGACGATTTTCGAAAAAATTGCCGAAATGTTTATTATGGGTTCATTTGATAATATGATGGGACCAAGGAAAATTTGGGGCCGAATGAGTCCATACGTGATACATGGGACTTTTGAGCCCATTAAAGAAAAAACGAGAAAATGTTGAAACGTTTGTAGGAGGCAGTATGCTTAGTATTTGGGTACAAAATTGTTGGAATAGTCATTTCTTATGACCGTGAAGGCGTGACAAAAATTCTGACAAATTCGAGCTCGGGTCGTCGAGATGACGTTTCTCGGCCGAAAACGTGGTTATACATCTCGAATGAGGTCTCGAACAATTTCGAAAAAATTACCGAAATTTTTACCACGGCTCATACGATAATATAATTGGTCCGAGAAAGATTTGGGGCCAAATGAGTTCATACGGGGGACTTTGAGTCCTTTATAGAAAAACGAGAAAATGTCGAAACGTTCGCAGGAGGTAGTATGCTTAGTATTTGGGTACAAAACTTTGGAATAGTCATCTTTCATGACCATGAAGGCATGACAGATATTACGGACAAATTCGAGACGAGTCGCCGAAATGTCACTTTTTGGCCGAAAAACGTGGATTATATAACTAAAATGAGATTCGACGATTTTCGGAAAAATTGTCGAAATATTTACTATGGGTTCATTTGATAATATGATGGGACAAGGAAAATTTGGGGGCCAAATGAGTCCATACATGATACGTGGGACTTTTAATCCGTTAAAAAAAACGAGAAAATGTCGAAACGTTCGTAGGAGGCGTATGCTTAGTATTTGGGTACAAATTGTTGATAGTCATTTCTTTATGACGTGAAGGCGTGACAAAATTCTGACAAATTCGAGTCGGGTCGTCGAGATGACGTTTCTCGGCCGAAAAACGCGGGTTATACATCTCCGAAATGAGGTCTCCGAACAATTTTCGAAAAATTACCGATATTTTTACCACGGGCTCATACGATAATATAATGGGTCGAGAAAGATTTGGGGGCCAAATGGTTCATACGGGGGACTTTTGAGTCCTTTATTAGAAAAAACGAGAAAATGTCGAAACGTTCGCAGGAGGTAGTATGCTTAGTATTTGGGTACAAAACTATTGGAATAGTCATCTTTCATGACCGTGAAGGCATGACAGATATTACGGACAAATTCGAGACGAGTCGCCGAGATGTCACTTTTTGGCCGAAAAACGTGGATTATAATAACTAAAATGAAGTCTCCGAACGATTTTCGGAAAAATTGCCGAAATGTTTACTATGGGTTCATTTGATAATATGATGGGACCAAGGAAAATTTGGGGCCAAATGAGTCCATACATGATACGTGGGACTTTTGAATCCGTTAAAGAAAAAACGAGAAAATGTCGAAACGTTTGTAGGAGGCAGTATGCTTAGTATTTGGGTACAAAATTGTTGGAATAGTCATTTCTTATGATCGTGAAGGCGTGACAGAAATTCTGACAAATTCGAGACGGTTCGTCGAGATGTCATTTTTTGGGCGAAAAACGTGAATTACATCACTGAAACGAGGTATCCAGAAAATTTTTGGAAAAATTGCCAAATTTTTTTACCATGGGTTCATATGATAATAAGATGGGTTCAAGGAAGATTTAAGGGCCAAATGAGTCCATACGGGGGATTTTTGAGTCCGTTTAAGAAAAAACGAGAAAATGTCGAAACGCTCGTAAGAGGAAATATGCTTAGTATTTGGGTACAAAACTATTGGAATAGTCTTCTCATGACCATAAAAGCATGACAAAAAAATTACGAAAATATTCGAGCCGGGTCGCCGAGATGTCATTTTTTGACCGAAAAACGTGGACTATAATCACTAAAATGAGGTTTACGGACGATTTTCGGAAAAATTGCCGAAATGTTTGCCATGGGTTCATATGATAATATGATGGGACCAAGGAAGATTTCAAGGCCAAATGAGTTCATACGGGGACTTTTGAGACCGTTAAAGAAAGAACGAGAAAATGTCGAAACTTTTGTAGGAGGTAGTATGCTTAGTATTTGGGTACAAAACTGTTGGAATAGTCATTTCTCATGACCGTGAAGGCGTCAGAGAAATTTCGGAAAAATTCGAGCCGGGTCGCCGAGATGTCATTTTTTGACCAAAAAACGTGGATTATACTTCACTGAAATGAGGTCTCCGAACCATTTTCGGAAAAATTGTCGAACTGTTTACCATGCATTCATATGATAATATGACGGATCCAAAGAAGATTTGGGGGCCAAATGAGTCCATACGGGGCACTTTTGAGTGCATTAAATAAAAAACGAGAAAACATCGAAACGTCCGTAGGAAGCAGTATGCTTAGTATTTGGGTACAAAACTGTTAGAATATTTGTTTCTCGTGATTGTGAAAGCGTCACAGAAATTTTGGACAAATTCGAGCTGGGTCGCCGAGATGTCAGTTTTTGGCTGAAAAACGTGGATTATACATCATTGAAATGAGGTCTCTGGACAATTTTCGGAAAAATTGCCGAAATCTTTACCATGGGTTCATATGATAATAGGATCGGTCCAAGGAAGATTTGGGGGCCAAATGAGTTCATACGGAGGATTTTTGAGTCCGTGAAAAAAAAGAGAAAAAATCGAAACGCTCATAAGAAGCAGTATGCTTAGTGTTTGGATACAAAACTGTTGTAATAGTCATCTCTCATGTCCGTGAAGGAGTGACAGAAATTTCGGACAAATTCGTGTTGGGTCGTCGAGACGTCATTTTTTGGCCGAAAACGTGGATTATATACATCACGAAAATGAGATCTCTCGAAAAATTTCTGAGAAATTGCCTAATTTTTCTACTATGGATTTATATGATAATATGATGAACCCAAGGCAAACTTGGGGTCCAAATGAGTCAATACGGGGGGGGGGGGGCTTTTGACTCCGCGAACGACAAAGCGACAAAACGTCAAAAGGCTCGTAGATGGCACTACGGTTGGTATTTTTGTCGGAAACTTGTCATTGATTCATCCTTCATCATCCTTAGGGTGTGGGAGAAATACTGGGCAAAAACGAGCTAGTTCACCAAGACGTCATTTTTTGATCGGAAAAAGTGAATTTTACATCACGAAAATGAGGTCCCCAGAAAATTTTTCGAAAAAATTGCCGAAATTTTTACTATGAGGTCTCCGAAAAATAATCCGACTCCAATTCAACAGGAAGTTGGATTTTAAATCAACATCCGACTCCGAGATCTGAATCTTAGAATCGAACTCAGATCCGACTTTTAAATTTGACATTCGACTCCGATCCGACCCAAGTTCAAGTTTTTTCCCCTTATATATTTTTTGTAGAGAAATCCCTAATTTTAAGTTCTTTTTTCCTATTATCTTTTTTATATTTTGTCTTTTTTTATATGAAATAAATTTTTTGCTTATATACTATACATAAACAACCTAATAGATATAAAAATTAAAAAATAATTGTATAAAAATCAGAATCAGATCGGATAGTTGGATTTTTTTGTGAGATCCAACTCCGACCATCCTTCAATTCGGAGTCGGATTTTTTTAATGGAGTCGGAATCGGACTTTATTTATCTCGGATTCAGAAAGATATTTTACCCACGAATCGAAGCGGAATAGGGTCAGATCCGAATTAGATTGTCATCCTTAATTTTGTGGAAGTATTGCGATTTTTGAGCAAATAGTTACATAATGAAGTAAATTATTCAACAAGTTGTTAAGGAGGGGATGAACAACAACATAAGTGAATAACATTCAAAGATATCAAAATGTAGCAAATAATTGAGAACGCATTAAGTTTCGTATCAATATATCCAGCAAATAAATAATTGGAACGAATTTACTAATATACACAACTGTTTCATTCAGTTTAAAATAAAAAAAATTCAAAACCAAAACCAAAACCCCCAGAGAAACACTACATCTGACTAGATCCAAGTAATCTTATTGCACAGCTGATAAAAAATGCAGGTAGAGAAAAGTACACAGGAAAAACATATATCCTTCAACACTCGCATCCAGTTGACCTCTGCTGGTTGCTATTTGCGACATCGATTGTGTCCGGCAAATATCTTCCAGAAGCAACACGCAACACAAAATAAGACAGTGTTAGAATCAAACACATGAAAAATAAACAGTGATATTGGGGAAAAACAATGAACATGCTAAATGTCATGGAGTAACTACGCATGTTGCATGCCATATGAGCATCAAGCTCTTGAGTGCCCGTCAGAATATGACAAACAAAAACAGACGATAGCACACAAATAAGCGTTGACATTCATTCTAATCCCAACTGTTGGCTACTCTATGATACGAATCAACTTACATTTCTTCTTCTTCACCACTCTTCAAGGCATTTTTTGCTATGCACTGGAAAGCTTCTTCAACATTTAAACCCTCCTTTGCTGAGGTTTCAAAGTAGGGAATGTTTCCCTTTGACGCACACCAAGCGCGAGCCTTTTTCTCAGGGACCTGCAGTTAGCCAATCAACAATACATTGTATGTTTAACGAAAAAGAACACATTAAACTAACACATGAAGTATTAGTGATTGATAACTTACCACCCTGCTGTTTCCACCATCAACATCAACTTTGTTTCCAATCACAACAAAGGGAAAGTTTTCTGGATCAGAAGGACTAGCCTGTTGTCATACAGAAGAGAGATAAGCTTTTTTAAAAAGCACTTCTAAAAATATACACTTAATAGAGGGAAACCATAATTTCAACATAGGAAGTAGCTTTTAAACTCTCAAGTATAACAGTTAAGAAAATCCTTGGGTATAAAGCAGAAATGGTACACTTACATCATGCATACACACTTACATAGAGTGAAATGGTTAGAATAATCGAAATTAAGACCTTTTGAAAGTTAAGGAAGACATTACAGACGTCGATAATACATACTAAAAGTTTAGGAAATAAATCACAGAGGTTAATCACACATGGAAAGCACATTCCGTTAGTTTCGACTTGACTGTAAATGCCATCTCCAATTGAAGACTTATTATTCAAAAAGATGGGAAGATCGGGGCTCACCTGAATGAGAAACTCTTCCCTCCAGTTATTTAGATTGTCAAATGACTTCATAGAGTTGACATCATATACAAGAACACAACAATCTGCGCCTCGGTAAAAAGCAACACCTAGACTTTGGAATCTTTCCTGTCCAGCCGTATCCCATATCTACGAAAACAAAAGAGCTTAGTTCATCTTTTACAATGCATATTTAAATGTATAGAGATGTTCTTCAAGCATAAGAAAGTCACAATGCATACAAGTACAAATTAAGAAGGAAAAAACCAAAAACAAGAACAAAAAACAGGGATGTAAATTAGGAGTACGTACTATAAAATGATGAAAAGGTAACTAAATCTACATGCTCAGGTTCTTAGATATATCTTAGAGGCCTTGTATAGTTGTATGGTTCACATGGGAATTCACATTCCATGGGAAGTGCTTTCCTTTGTCAATTTCTTAGAGATTAGGCTAAACTGGTTGGCTGGACTACAGAAATAGCATTTCCTAGTAAATCCCAAACACTTGGAGTGTTGATGAAGAATCTCCCATGTTTTGAGGGGATTTGCATTTTTCTTGGGATTTATAATTCACACGTTTTTCACATTTTCATTCACCTAAATACAACCCATTTCGCTAAATCCTAAAAATTTGTATTTACAAGGGAATTAAGCTCCATCCAAATAAAAGATGGTTACAAGAACCTACTGCTGAAGTCACAAACAAAGGCCAATTTACTGATTATCTTCTAGTCCTTCTGAAGAGCGACTTGCATATATCTTAATTCTTGATATCCACTTGGCAACAACAAGATCCACACTCAGAGTCACTGTTGAAGACCACAGGCAAAAGACTCCAGTAACCACGATATAGGCTTAAATGTTAATGCCTATCGCATGTTATTCAAAAAAGATTACCCTAGAAAATGTGCAGCTGAATCTATCTAATATCAAGCCAGAGTACACCTACTTTTTTAACTGATAAACTATTCAGGGACTCTGAAACATCTAGTAATAACACCACTAATGAGGTTGCTACACTCTCCTAGTCTCCTATGTGGTCAATAGTCAGACTAGTTATATAGTTAGTTACCTTTAAAAAAATAACTTGATATGCAGTTATGCACAAAACGAAAAGTTCTGCTTATATGACAAGATTTTCCCCCCTTGTTAATCGCCCAAGGGGTGAGGATCTCATAGATAAATAAAATAAATAGATATATAAATTAATATGAGTAGAAAAGCTTTCACATCTTGACCTTTTGAGAAGAGTCAGAATACAGAACCTACACTCAGTTTTGACCAATGTGTACAGACAAGGTGAAGGAAAGAAATGATTAACAATAAAAGACTACAAATCACAACAATATTGCTTCGTTTCATGCCGAACTTCGGGCAGTAAACATCATACATTGGGAGTAAGTCAAAGACTACAAATCGCAACACAATTGACCTAATTGATCACTTCAGTCAATCACTTCTTAATGTCATAGACACCTGAATTAGATCGAAGCAACTACTCCAAAGCAACTTATCATTTACTATACAAATTTTCATTGCTCAAGGTTGGCCATCACAAAGAACATAAGTCATTAGTTTCACAGCACAATTATGAATTATAACTTGGAAGTTCCATTCATTAGATTAGCTGAAATCCAAATATTGTGCACAGGAATCATATAGCTCAGATACCCTACAATTGCATTCATGTGTCCTAACTTAGCATAACACTCTAAAGTCTGAACTCTGAAAGTTGTGACTAGCTTCCAATGAGAACCAACAAAGTTACAAGGAACCACAACACGTAAACTTACTTAAAGATTTTTAAAACTAACCAGATGCATTTGGGTTTAGACTACAAACCTGTAAAGTGAAAAGCCGGTCATCAAACTGCACTTCCTTGGTCAAAAAATCAGCACCTATTGTGGCCTTGTATTGATTGCTGAACTTTCTATTCACATATCTAATCATATAAGTTGAAGGTAAACAATTCTAGAATACATAAAGTAGCTAGCAAAAATATCTAAATAATTTTTAAAATTTCCTTTCTTTTCCATTAGAAAAGGTATTAATCAATGTTTTCCTTGTTTACTTAATGAGTATGAGCATGTCACTACACAAGGATACTGGTTCATCAAAGAGGTCTTCCCCACTCTGCAAATAGAAAATTCGCCAAATTAGACTTTGCATGAAAGGATAAGTTATAAAGAAAATAAAGGTAAGAGTATTTACAAAGCAACTTTGATACACATAACTAGGACATGTAAAAATATTGTCCAAAATCGCATTAAACTACGTCTCTCATGATGTGGCAAACTGGCAAAGCATCTTTCAGACTATAAGTTCTACTTGACTCGGAAAAAAAAAAGGGGGG